>CP139502.1:174132151-174425364 GCA_021014915.2 Artemisia tridentata subsp. tridentata | reverse complement strand
TCTTCACATTATAATACGTTATTAGCACGAAAGCTCTATGTAGCAACCGCGAATTTTTCAGGCTATTATTTTAATCGTACATCTATTTATTTTTGTCAAATAATACAAATTAAACAGTTACTGACATTTACTGATGTTTTAAAATTTAGAAACGAGAGGTTATCTCGTTTTCTTGAAAAACAACACCACGCGCGTACCGACACAGTCCTAGTAACGGCATGAATTCAATGATGGTTATCCGAAATTAATAAATTTAAATTTTATATTTCTATTATAACACCCGCGATAAAAAAATATTTTTAGCACGCCCACTAACCCAGAAAGCTCAGATTTCACCGGAGCTCAACGGGACACCGGGTACACTTAATACCCACAAAGTGTTATTCCAATCCCTTTTATCTAATTCTTTTGCTATTACTCCTATTATTAAATCCAAAAAAAAAAAAAAAAAAAAGATAAAACAATTCCCTGTCTTCTTCTTAGCCCCACAAACCCACGCCTCCCTCTCTCCCACTCTTCTCTCCACTGCTTCTTCTGCAAACCCATCGTCACCATCAACCCCACTCTGATAAACCCAGGTCTGACCCTCCTGGTATCAATTCTGGAAGTCAACGCATACCACCAAAGGGATGATGAGGCTGAGGGCGACTATAACCCCTTTTGACCATGACTCATCTGAACATGAAGAAAGAATGATTAACCCTTCTCATTTTAAATCTTTCTTATAACGCCAATCAATCCACAAGTAAACCCACATCTCAAAAAGGTTTCACTCGATCAAAGGGTTAACCGCGGTGGGTTTTGCTTGCTTGGATCGGGCTTGAGTACTTTTGATTTCTCCTCAACCTCTGTAATCGACTCGACCTGTTGTAAGGATTCTAAGTGTTCTTTGATTCTTTTCATTTCGAAAATAAATATGTTCTTCATATGTTGATTTAATTTTAATTGTTAAAAAAATGGGTAGATACATGAATCGTTAGCTTCTTGTTGATCTTGTTATGTTATGTTGTTGTTGTTATTGTTATGTTGTGGCGAACTAAAAACCGGTAACTAAAAATCGTATCTAAATCGGCTCGAAAACTGGAAGTGTTATCGACTGTAATTGTACTTGTGTTTCATACTTGGGGTTTTACATTCGTGATATACTCAAATCCTGTTAGTGTTTTGCTTGTACTCGAATTGAGTTTTAAGTTATATATACACTGGTGTTCGACCCTTGTTCGTGTTGTGTTTGTATTGGTGTTCAAATTTTGTTTGTGCTTATGTTCAAGAAATTGGTTTGTATTGATAGATGTGTTTGTGCTCAGCTAGGATTGTGTCGTGTTCGAACTACGTACATGCTTGGTGTTTGTGTTGATCATTGCGTTTAGTTATGCTCGAACCTCGTTAGTGTAGTACTCGACTTCTGTTTTGTGTTGTGTTTAAAGTTGTGTTTGGTCTTGGTTTATTTCAATTCGAGTGTGTTCCGTGGCTGTGGCGTCAACCCAACTAGCAGCCCTAACGCGAGAGGGACTAGACCGCATCGTTGAGTGGTGTCGAGGTCGAACGTACTCGGGTCTTCAGCAGATGGTCACTTGAACTCGACATAAAATTTTAGTTTACTCGTCCGTGTCAATAGCGAATTCAAGAGAGAAATTGTAAACACAAACCTGCTATCAACGTTCTATAAAAATTGGGCTTGTGTATTCGGCTGAGTCAAGCCCAGTAGACCCAAACCGCAGAATGATGTTTGCTTTGTTACTGGGCCAAAGCCCACGTTTTTTTTTTTTTTTTTTTTTTTAAACTGGTACGTTAAAACAGTTTGTATATAAACAGATATATGAGTTTAGTTTCATATGAAATGGCTTAAGGTATATGGTATTAATAACATAAATCGTGTACTTAAAAATTGAGTTTTTGTATATCGAACCAAGTTTTATGCTCACTCCGGTTTAATTCACGACTCGTCCATTTTACTCGACCACAAGTGCCGCGACATACCTTCCCGACAAATACAAACCTACACGACACATATTTCATAAATTAATTAACTCAACCGAGTTTATAACGAGTTGGTTTATACAATTTACTTGGTCACGACATATAAATTCGTCGTACAAAAATCTCTTTTATAAACATATAACAAATTGTCATTATTGATTTAAAACAATTATACTAATGTTATAAAAATTAAACGATTTAATCTTTTACAATATAAATATTTCGGCTTCTTAGCCACCTCGGCAACTAAAACATATACACGAGTCATGCCCGTCTTTCGTCAAAATATATATGTATATACACACACTTAGTATTATATATTCTAGTAACGATAATGTTTATTTCACAACCCCTCAACGCCTAATGTTTATTTTTCCGTACATCATCTTTCGGTTATTGTCAACCCAAGGTTTATTCGTCTTCGATACTTCCACCATGATATACTTATATGTTTGTACACTTCCAAGAGCCAATACTTGCAAACATTTAGAAAACTGTTTTCAAACTTAAATGATGCCACACATGCAACAATAACACAACGCTTTCAGACTTTCAAGTTTAATTAAACTTCATTGAGTCTTAAACTTAAACAATAAACTAATCTATGCCTTACTAATCTAGGTCGCGTGTTGGTGCCGAACACTATCTGATTTTTTTTGCACTATCAGACTACTTTTCACTGAGGTGAGTTCTCGTAGCCCCTTTTTACTATGTTTTTCCTTGGGGGAAAATGGTACTCAAATGATATTTTAACTGTTTTCATGCTGTGATTATACTGTTTTCATGTTTTTGGACAATATGTGTGTTTTGATTGCATTATGTGCCCTACTGTGTGTATTCAAACTGTGTGACTTAGCTTGAACGTGCGAACTGTTTTGTGATGCATTGTGAGTATATCATTTTGGGAATATGGCACCCAGTAAATCAATTTGGGAATATGGCACCCAGTAGATCATTTTGGGAATATGGCACCCAGTATATCATTTTGGGAATATGGCACCCACTCTATGTGTGGATCAATTATGCGTGTTCAGTTGTTGCTAGTTTGCGATCTTTGTTATGTGCTCACATTTGTATATCTTGCTCACTATTGTCCTACACTATTATTCACAGCTTCGTGGTTTAACATCTAAACCTACGAGCTCACCAACTTTATGTTGACGTTTTCTAGTACCATTTTCAGGTGTTATTGAAGCCGTTTAGAAGGTAGAGTATTGACTGGCTTAGCAAGACTTAAGACAAGACCCTCCCGGGTTATACCTCGTGGAGTTGCATTTGATATTCCTTAGTGACGTTATGTAACCTTGAGGCTTATGTTCATTTTGGATCTTTGTACTTTATCCCGATTGTGGGAGTTTGCGACTATTATCTATCGTATGTTATGCATTTAGTGTTTCTCTATTGTGACACCTTGTGGTCTTAACTATGAAGTCATACCCTGTAAATTTCATTCCGCTGCGCCATTTTTGGGGTGTGACAGATTGGTATCAGAGCCAAGGTTATAGAGAATTAGGTGGTTTAACCTAGACTATAACCTAAGAATCCTCATATAGTTTACATTATAGGAACTACGTGTGCGATTATGCGTATAGTGTGACACGAAGTGATGATGATAAGTAAATGCAGCATGATGCTATCCTAAAAACGCCTGGTGATTTACTCAATTTATCCCAAAAGTCTACACAAAAAAAAAGGTGAAATTTTATGTGAAAACCCCAGGTTCGTTGTCCCGACGAGGGTGTGAATGGAACTTCGTGTTTTCGGAACGTGAAACGTGTCGTGAATGTGATAAAAAGTGAGAGATTTTGATTTTTACACTACGAGTGATCGAATATCAAATAAAAACGACTAATAAAGCTACGAGTACAAATAATCTAAGCGTGCGAAATCTAAAACGAAAATTTAAATTAAAAACGTACGTTACGAATTTTAAAAAACGTAAATAAAAAGTAAATTTCTAAATTTTAAAAGCTAAAAATATAAAAATAATTTTTATAAACTCTAAATATAAAAAGAAAATTTTGGAAAAAAGAAAAACATTTTTTTTGACTTTTAAATAATTTTTTATAATTTAAAAACTAATTTTACTAAAATAATTGATTAAAAATACTAAATGGAAAAAGAAAATTCTGAAATTTTTATCTAAAATACTTTAAGTTGATAAAAAGCTAAGAAAAATAAAAATGTTGAAAAAGCTTTAGCCCATAAGCTGTTAAAGGCCAAATAGCTTATATAAGCTTAAAACAAAAAAAAGTTGTTTAAAAGAAATAAAAGAAGGAAAGTTTAACAAAGAAAAGGAGTTAGTGCAATGGTAAGGTTGCCTGTGTATGTGGTAACTGTCCTGGGTTCGAACCCCAGGACTGTCAAAATTTTGTTTTTGCTATTTGATTTTTTTTTTCTATGGCTTTCTTTTTTTTAAAAACTCAAATGCAACAAGTTAAAAACTATTAAAGAAAAAAAAAACAACCACATAAACAATAAGCTAAAAACACAATTCTGAAAACCAATAAGAAATCACAATAAAACACAGACAATAAACTTAAACTTAAACAAACCATACATAACAAACATTGAACATTAACCGATTGCACCACAAAATATCCAAATCCAACTCGCACTTAATCTTAAACCGATCCAAATCCAACAATAATCTTAAACCACAAACAATAATCTTAAACCATATATAATAAATTTCAACAAGCAGGAACAAAAAAAAAAAAAAAAAAAAAAAAAAAAACAAGATAAGCTAAACTTTTTTTTTTTTTTTTTTTTTTCAAGCGTAACCTAACTTATCACATAAGCAGTAACACGAATTCAATGAGCATAAGTAAAGCAGTAAATAAGATAAACTAGCTAAACTAAACCTCTTGTAAGCGAAAAAAAAAACAGTAATAAAGCAGTAAAAACTAAATAAAAACAGAAATTAATTAAAACCAAATTTAAATTACATTAAAAGTAAAAGTACAAATTACCTTAAAAACTAGCTAAATAAAACCTAGAAGAAAAAAAAGAAGAGTGCGGCCTAGCGACTATTTATACTAAAAAAAAAATTAAGAAACCCTAGCAACGAGTGTGTTTTTGGTGTGAGAGTGTTCCCTTGTGCTCTTGTCGACCCTTGGATGAAACTTGGTCTTTAATCTCGAACGTTGATCTATCTTGTAGCCTCGGATCGATGATGTGGAGTGGAGGGGACCAAGAGCAAACCCACGTGAAGGGTTTGGCTGGTAGTGGTGAGGTAGGATTAGCGGTGGATTAGGGTGGTATGGGGCGGTATTTTAGGGAGAAGAAGAAGGGGTGTGGTGGATTAGGGATTTTGACCAAAGTTAGTTTGGGGATTTGACTATTTGTTTGCTCCGGTGTTTAGTTATAAAAGAAGTGGGTCGGTTGTAATTGTTAAGTGTGGGTTGGTTTGTTTTAGATGGGCTTGTGATGGGCTGTCTTTGGGTTGGGGTTTTCGTGGGTGGCCGGTTGGTGGGATTAAGTGGATGGGTCGGTTGGTGGGTCGATAGTGTTTAGTTGTGGGATGGTTTAGCTATTTTGTGGATTAAGGGTTATAGTTTTTTAGGATCCGGCTGCATTGTGTTTTGGCTAAAAGGGATTTTAGAGTTAGGATAAATTTAGTAAAACACAAGGACCATAGGTGTAATTGCAGTCAACATCAAGGACCAAAGCAGTCATTCTTCAAAGTTAATCCAAGGGTAATTTTTCAAGTAAAAATAATCTTTGACGAATTTTTCCCCGGCTCCGGCTCTATAAATCTCTTTTCCACGTCTCGTGCTCATTTTCTCGGATTTTGCTTGATTTTGTCCCTTTTTCAAGATATCCGTACCTGCATAGAAACAAACACAAAAACACAATATCTTTGGCATCTATGGTTAGTTTTTGGTCGTTTTGGGTCCGGTTTTGGTCAAATAAAAGTATGTGTTTAAGCACATACCAAAATTCCCCCAGACTAAGATATTGACGTGTCCTCACGCAATGTTATGAAAACACGTTTTTAAAACCAAAAATTTCCAATATCTTTTTACTAACTTTGAGAAGTAGCAAAATTTTCAAAAGAGATTAAGAAATCTTAAGTTCTAAAAACTCCCCGATTTTCCTTTTTATTATATTTTTGTATTTTTCTCATTTTCATGTGACGGCTTTGTTGACAATCATTATCTCACGATAACTTTTAGGGTCTTCGAGCAGGAAATACGACTCATAAAGAAGTGACCATACGGATAAAATTCGTCGTTCCTGATTTTTCACGAGTCCCCAAACTAAGCTTAAAAACGAAATCATTGTCATTTACAAGTCAGATTGCCAACACTACTCATAAAGCTAATTGTGGACTCTTCGTTCCCAAATTCCTATTTTCCTCTATTTATTTTATTTTTGGTGAGAAATGAATTTCTTCAAATTCTCGTTTCGATAATTTTTAAGCCGATAAAAATACCTTAGTTTAGACGCTAAGTAGTTTCCAAACCTTCCCTCGAAAACCGTTGCATACAAAAATGAGGTCCACATCAAGGTCTCTGATTTAACACGATTTTGAGGATATCCCTTTTATTTGCGACCGAAACAACTCATCTACGAGTCCAGAGACGGAAGCCTTTATTAGGACACCCCCGGAGTCGAAGTTTGGCATTTTTAAACATTATTAAGCACATTAATGTATTTAGTCCTTGGCCCTTTATAACAATCACAACATCGGCTGCGAACCGGCAAGATGTGATAGTCTATTATGACCTTGGAATTTTTCCTCTGCCTTTATTAGAAGTCTACAACATCGGCTGCGAACCGGCAAGATGTAGAAAACTTTTTATGGCTTTGGATTATTATTATACATTATCATATTCATTAATTTTTTGCCAAACTCCAAGTCCTACGGCTTTTATAACAATCCCAACATCGGTTGTGAGCCGGCAAGATGGAATAGTCTATTACACCGTAACACTGGCAGTACCTTGATGTGTACCCAACTTCCATAAGCAAGAATTCTCTAAGGAAGAAATAAAAACTAATTATCGCCAAAACCAAAATACCTTTAATTATTCCTAGATTACTATTTTTGAGTGAAACAAGCTTATGGGAACAAAAAGCCACAAATAACTTCGATGAGCTTTAAAGAGATCCAACTACTCCACGTTTAGCAATCTAACTTATAAACAACTCTATCATTTCTCGTTCTTCGCAAATTTAAAATCTTAAATAATAAGATCCGCGAATGCTTAGCCTTATAATCAAGCCATGCATATATAAAGTCAAATACGGGAACTTGCAAACTCTTAAAAAGAATTCGCGTTTTATAGCTCCTTGTGTAAAAGACTAGCACGAGCTTATAGATTATAAATGGTTAAGGGGACAAGCTAGGGCTCAACACGCCCGGTCAAGTCAGAATTTTATTCCTACTCTCACCAGCGGAAAGTCAACAAAAATGTCAAAATTTATTATATTTTTGCAAAAAAAATTTTTAAATTTTTCTCATTTTTTTGGATTTTTTTCAAATTTTGAGGAAAAACGGGGTTGCGAGAGAAAACGGCAAAAATGCAAGGCAAAAATCAAATCGAAAGATTACCCCCCCAGACTAAAACGAGACATTGTCCTCAATGTCTTAAAGGTAAGGGTTCTCCTACATAAATCTAAGGCCGTTTATTAATTATGCCAAAGATAAACGTAAAACGATAAGATTAAGGATATCGGATGAGCAACGAATGATGAGACTCGAGTGGAGAGAAGGCAGAACCATGAGCACGAGAGTCTTCATCATCAGGCAATCCTGAACACAGCACAGAAAACCACGAAACACAACAAATGGAAGAGGAAACCCTCCTCACGTCACTTTATTAGAAAGTAGATGGATAAGCATGGGGTGCCTCCCACGAAGCGCTTGTTTTGGTATCGAGTCGGAAAGCTTAGACTCGCCCCGAATTCATTTGTCCATGGGGGAGCATGTGGAAAAGGAAATCTCCATCGGACTTTCGTTCAAGATGTTTGGATAAACATTGAAGCATACGAAAGTTCCACTCCGATGAGATACCCGCGGTATTTTTAGAAAGAAGAACCATAAACGGTAATACCGGGGTCAAAGATGGTATCCTCACTCCCGAAGGAGTGAAGGATGGGAGAAGCCACAGCGTATGTGATGAAGAGCATAAAGATTTGGATAATTATCATAAAATACTCTTCATCATCAGCAGAAGTTTTGTTAAGAATCTCGGGCGGGAGGGTCGGGATGAAATCTTCATGAGAAGGGACACCTCCCCCCAGACTAGAATCTTCCTCCAGATCAAAATAGAAATGATCGTATTCCGGAGGAGATAACAAAAGAGAGAGTTCATCGGAGAACTCCTCATGATAGAGATCATTCAATTCAAAAAGAAATGAATCATATTCGGGAGGAGAGATATGAGCATGAGAAGTGGTACTGCCACTACTCGTCTCCTCCGAATGATCAATATCAAAGTAGAAGGCTTCAAAAGCCGGGATAGAGAAATCAGAATGAGAAGTGGGATTGCCACTACTCTCAGTATCAAATATGAAACTCTCATATTCGAGAAAAGCATCCTTGAGCTCGAGCTCCGGAGGATTTGACGGAGTGGGATTGCCACTCGGAGAATTATCCGAGAAAAAGTCATTATCCTTGACGGGGATAGGAAACGAGGAGGGAGAATTGAGCACATAACCAGAAGATGGAGTTGGATTGTCATTCAATGATTCAATCTTAGAAATTAGAAGATTGATATTCAACAATCTTTCACGAAGTATATCATCCTTGATCGTCAGAAGAATATCAGTGTCAATCTCTCCATCAACGAGCTCAAAATGGGGAGGTGATGCCTCAACATAATCGATGTCTCCATAAGAATCGTCATCACTCGAAGTATAATCATCGAAAGAAGTCTCAAAAGTATCGAGAGGAGGCAAATCACATATTTTGTCGGAAATACCCTCGGACTCACTTTGGATTGGGACAAGGTCCTCAACACTAGACTTTATTACTTTGTCCGATTCCGTTGCCGGAATAGTGCTAGAATGCTCGTCCCCCATTATGAGAGAGTCCTCTGGGTCCATCGTCGGTAAGACGGGAAGGATTGCAGCTGACGAATTCTCATAATACTCCTTCATTTGAATGGAATCCTCATCATCATCGTCATTTTGAACGAAAGTATTGCAGAATTGGGCACTCACTTTAGCTGCTTGCTCTACGGTTAGTAATTCTCCAATTGAATTTTTATTGCGAAATTGGGAACTTACTACCGGTTTGTTTCGTGCAATGCGAACTTTCGATTTATTTTCGATAATCTTCATGAGGTCCTTTGGAGTTCGACAATAGATATTGCCACCGGCGGCAGTATTAAACGAATCTTGATCCGATTGAGTTAAAGCATTATAGAATATATCAACTTGTTGCAATTCCGAAAAACCGTGATGTGGGCATTTCCATTTTAAATCTTTGAATCTCTCCCAAGCCTCGGCAAAAGTCTCATCAAAACATTGTTGAAAATTCATGATTTCTTTTCTGAGCTCAAATGTTTTGGAATGAGGATAAAAACGATTTAAGAACTTTGATGCAAGATCATTCCAAGTGGTGATGGAGTTAGGAGGTTCATAATCAAGCCATTTCCTGGCTGCTCCTTTAAGTGTCAACGGAAACAAGATTAACTTCACCGCATCATCAGGCACTTGATGTAGTTTGAAAGTTTCAGTTATTAGAAGAAATCTGCTGATGTGTGAATAAGGATCATCATTTTCAAAACCATGGAAAGGATTTATGAAATTAAGTAACTCGACGTTTATTTCATATTCATTCGCAGGAATTGGTGGAATAACGATGGCCTTTTCAAATCGAACAGGTATGCGTAGTAATTCCTCCATAGAACGCGTGTCTGCCATAAGAATTAAACAATATAGAGGGATAAGAGGAGAAGAATTAAACGGTATGAGAGGGTGAAGAGATAAGAATTAAACATATAAGAGGAGACGAAGATTATTTTTGGGTTTTTAAATTTTGGAAACATTGAAAATCACAAAAGAAAAAGGAAAAATAATTTGGAGAAGAAAATCTTTTTGGGTTTTCAAGGTTTTTTTAATTTTTTTGGATTTTTGACAAAAAATATTCACAAGATATATACGAAACTTCACGAGGAAGGTTCTTCAAAACACGAATCGAGAAACAAATTCACGAATTCACTTCAACCCTCCCCGGCAGCGGCGCCAAAAATTGATTTACTCAATTTATCCCAAAAGTCTACACAAAAAAAAAGGTGAATTTTTATGTGAAAACCCCAGGTTCGTTGTCCCGACGAGGGTGTGAATGGAACTTCGTGTTTTCGGAACGTGAAACGTGTCGTGAATGTGATAAAAAGTGAGAGATTTTGATTTTTACACTACGAGTGATCGAATATCAAATAAAAACGACTAATAAAGCTACGAGTACAAATAATCTAAGCGTGCGAAATCTAAAACGAAAATTTAAATTAAAAACGTACGTTACGAATTTTAAAAAACGTAAATAAAAAGTAAATTTCTAAATTTTAAAAGCTAAAAATATAAAAATAATTTTTATAAACTCTAAATATAAAAAGAAAATTTTGGAAAAAAGAAAAACATTTTTTTTGACTTTTAAATAATTTTTTATAATTTAAAAACTAATTTTACTAAAATAATTGATTAAAAATACTAAATGGAAAAAGAAAATTCTGAAATTTTTATCTAAAATACTTTAAGTTGATAAAAAGCTAAGAAAAATAAAAATGTTGAAAAAGCTTTAGCCCATAAGCTGTTAAAGGCCAAATAGCTTATATAAGCTTAAAACAAAAAAAAGTTGTTTAAAAGAAATAAAAGAAGGAAAGTTTAACAAAGAAAAGGAGTTAGTGCAATGGTAAGGTTGCCTGTGTATGTGGTAACTGTCCTGGGTTCGAACCCCAGGACTGTCAAAATTTTGTTTTTGCTATTTGATTTTTTTTTTCTATGGCTTTCTTTTTTTTAAAAACTCAAATGCAACAAGTTAAAAACTATTAAAGAAAAAAAAAACAACCACATAAACAATAAGCTAAAAACACAATTCTGAAAACCAATAAGAAATCAAAATAAAACACAGACAATAAACTTAAACTTAAACAAACCATACATAACAAACATTGAACATTAACCGATTGCACCACAAAATATCCAAATCCAACTCGCACTTAATCTTAAACCGATCCAAATCCAACAATAATCTTAAACCACAAACAATAATCTTAAACCATATATAATAAATTTCAACAAGCAGGAACAAAAAAAAAAAAAAAAAAAAAAAACAAGATAAGCTAAACTTTTTTTTTTTTTTTTTTTTTTTTCAAGCGTAACCTAACTTATCACATAAGCAGTAACACGAATTCAATGAGCATAAGTAAAGCAGTAAATAAGATAAACTAGCTAAACTAAACCTCTTGTAAGCGAAAAAAAAAACAGTAATAAAGCAGTAAAAACTAAATAAAAACAGAAATTAATTAAAACCAAATTTAAATTACATTAAAAGTAAAAGTACAAATTACCTTAAAAACTAGCTAAATAAAACCTAGAAGAAAAAAAAGAAGAGTGCGGCCTAGCGACTATTTATACTAAAAAAAAAATTAAGAAACCCTAGCAACGAGTGTGTTTTTGGTGTGAGAGTGTTCCCTTGTGCTCTTGTCGACCCTTGGATGAAACTTGGTCTTTAATCTCGAACGTTGATCTATCTTGTAGCCTCGGATCGATGATGTGGAGTGGAGGGGACCAAGAGCAAACCCACGTGAAGGGTTTGGCTGGTAGTGGTGAGGTAGGATTAGCGGTGGATTAGGGTGGTATGGGGCGGTATTTTAGGGAGAAGAAGAAGGGGTGTGGTGGATTAGGGATTTTGACCAAAGTTAGTTTGGGGATTTGACTATTTGTTTGCTCCGGTGTTTAGTTATAAAAGAAGTGGGTCGGTTGTAATTGTTAAGTGTGGGTTGGTTTGTTTTAGATGGGCTTGTGATGGGCTGTCTTTGGGTTGGGGTTTTCGTGGGTGGCCGGTTGGTGGGATTAAGTGGATGGGTCGGTTGGTGGGTCGATAGTGTTTAGTTGTGGGATGGTTTAGCTATTTTGTGGATTAAGGGTTATAGTTTTTTAGGATCCGGCTGCATTGTGTTTTGGCTAAAAGGGATTTTAGAGTTAGGATAAATTTAGTAAAACACAAGGACCATAGGTGTAATTGCAGTCAACATCAAGGACCAAAGCAGTCATTCTTCAAAGTTAATCCAAGGGTAATTTTTCAAGTAAAAATAATCTTTGACGAATTTTTCCCCGGCTCCGGCTCTATAAATCTCTTTTCCACGTCTCGTGCTCATTTTCTCGGATTTTGCTTGATTTTGTCCCTTTTTCAAGATATCCGTACCTGCATAGAAACAAACACAAAAACACAATATCTTTGGCATCTATGGTTAGTTTTTGGTCGTTTTGGGTCCGGTTTTGGTCAAATAAAAGTATGTGTTTAAGCACATACCACCTGGCCAACGTTTTTACAATAACATGATGCGGCATGGACTTATCAAATTCATGGACTGTCAAATAGGAAGTTGAGTGTAGTAGTACGACACGTATGCCGACCTATCCTACCTATTTCCTATCTAACGTCTACCAATGTCCTACTTTGTAGAATCATGCCTCCAAGAAGATCGGCACGAGTTAACCGAGGCATACCACCACCGAGGGGTGGAAGGACTGGTGGACGAGGAGGTAGGGCAGGAGGTCGTGGCACGAGAAGCGACGATGCCAGCAATGAGACTCCTGATGTTGCTACCATTGTCGCCCAACAACTAAGGGAACTGTTACCCACTATTGTCACCCAAGTTGGCGACCATATCAGCAACCAAGGGAACAACGTGAGTGGGAATGATCAAGCGGACAACAACGGTGGAAGTGATAACGTCAATGACGAAAACCACAACAATGGTAACAAAGGATGTACTTACAGGGAGTTTACTGCATGCAAACCGATGGACTTTGATGGTACTGGAGGTGCGATAGCTTATACTCGATGGGTCGAGAAGATGGAGTCAGTAATTGACATAAGTGAGTGTGCGAGCCATCAGAAGGTGAAGTATGCTACTTGTTCCTTGATTGGAAAGGCATTGACTTGGTGGAATATGCAAATTCAGGCTAAGGGAAGAGAAGCTGCTATAGGGATGAGTTGGGATGAATTTAAGGCATTGTTAAAAGAAGAGTATTGTCCAGATAATGAGATGCAGAAACTGGAACATGAGTTCTACCATCACACCATGGTGGGAACCGGGCATGCGGCTTATACGGATCGATTCCATGAGCTCGCTAGACTAGTACCTCATATGGTCACACCTGAATCTAAGAGAATTGAAAGGTACATATATGGGTTGGTCCCTGAGATTCGCGGGATGGTGAAAGCGACTGAGCCTCCTACGATTCAAAGCGCGATACTGAAAGCTGCAACCTTAACAGACGAAATGACCAGGAATGGGATGTTATCCAAGAGTGGCAATAAGAGGAAGGCCGTGAGTGTACCAAGTGAGCAAGGAGGTGCAAATGGTGACAATAAGAAAGCTACGTGGGGAAAAGGATTTGCGGCATCGGGTGCCGTCAAAAAGGAGTATCATGGTTCTTTCCCAAATTGTGCCAAGTGCAATTACCATCATCCAGAGACTAGACCATGCCAAGTAGTATGCCTTAACTGTAAGCGACCTGGCCATATGGCAAAAGATTGTAGGGCAGTAGCCAAACAAGTAACACCAGTGAATGCTGTTAACCCGAAGACTTGTTATGAGTGCGGAAGCCCGAATCATCTTCGTAGTATGTGCCCTAGGTTGGGTAGGACACAGGCGCCAGTGCAGAATAACCCAAATCAGGCCTTAGTGACTAATGGAACAAACACACACAATGGAAACAATGGCAACCCAGCCCGTGGGCGGGTATTCGTGATGAACGCTGAAGAAGGACGCCAGGACCCGAACCTTGTGACGGGTACGTCCTCCTTAAACGGATATTAAACTATCATACTATTTGATTCCGACGTCGATTATAGATTTGTTTCTACTTAGTTCATGCCTCTGTTAAAGGTGAAGCCTAGTGTCCTAGCTCTTAGTTATGAGATTGATATAGTGTATGACCAAAAAGGTAGAAATCGATAAGATGGTTCAAATCTTCACCACCTGGTAGTAAGATCTTGGAGTACAGAAATGCCACCCGTTCATTTTTGAGCAACCCCAAGCTTTAACTAAATTTTTATATATATATATATATATATATATAAAAAAAAAAAAAAAAAAAAGCCTTTTTTTAACAACTTTTAACTTAATTTCATGTCAGTTCTTGTTTGATGAGATGTGAGATTAAGTTTAAAGTTGCTAATTAGCTTAAAGTTTTTAAATGATTTTGCTCAAGAACGGACGAGGCATTTCATGAAGCTTAATCACTCGATAGTTACTATAAAACCGCCTATTTCATTGCGCCTAGTAGAACGAGCAGAAACCCAAAGATACCTCGCGTGTTTAGGACTTCCCTGGAGTACTTCGTAAAGACCTAACAAGATATACCCTTCCTTGAAGAATTGAGATGCTCATCAACTTAAACGACACAAGTTTCTTGATACGCGATACTTCTAGAAGAAAGATTCCGAACCCGAATATCACTAGTTGAAAGTGCACAAGACTGACAACCCTAAAACCACGTTAAGAACGATATACATGCAATTAGAGTTTTCAGGATGAGTCCTTTGGTTTGATCGATGCCTCCGTAGTACTCAAAGATAAGAAATCTAATTAGAGCGACATACATGAAAAGTGCCTTACCTATTATATCGAATTGTGATAGACAATCCACATCGCGATTTTGGTAGACACTATAGGATGCATTAGAAACACAGTTGGAGTGGAGTACGACCTACCATTCCTAGACCGATGATCATGGTGAGCATACTAACCGACATTAGGAGATATGCTTAGGGCATGCACTATTGATTTTGGAAGAAACAGGAATGCACATCCCCCTTAGTTGAACCTTCTCCTTGGTTATCTACTAGTTGTTTATTTGAAAGCGATCCAAAAATTGAGCCAATCCTTCAAAAATGTTGAGTTTCTTTTCTTACAACTTGATATTTAACTTAATTTCATGACAGTTCTTGTTTGATGAGTTGTGAAGTTAAGTTAGATTCAAGTTGTTACGTAGTTTAAGGTTAGGTCCAACTTGTTGCTCAGCTTAATCTCATGACAGTTCTTGTTTGATGAGTTGTGAGATTAAGCTGAAAACAAGTTGTTACTGGGCTTAAACTTGTGGTTTAGCTTAATCTCATGACAGTTCTTGTTTGATGAGTTGTGGGATTAAGTTAGATTTCAGTTGAGGCTCAACTTAAACTACCGAAAAGATGCCTAAGGTTTTTGACGGCTTTACTCAAGGACGGGAAAGCTTGCCTTGCTGTGTGATTATCATGTGGTTTCATTTGTGTGATTTCTAGAGGTTAGGAAGTATTGATAGTACCATTTGGGAAGTAGCACCCGGTACTATTTGGATTGACACCCACACCCTTACCTTCCTGTGTGCAACCAAATTGAAGGATGAATACTATCTGAACAAACTCAGACCCTTAGTCAACCGAATTTTGAGGACAAAATTCCATTAACGGGGGTAGACTGTAGCAACCGCGAATTTTTCAGGCTATTATTTTAATCGTACATCTATTTATTTTTGTCAAATAATACAAATTAAACAGTTACTGACATTTACTGATGTTTTAAAATTTAGAAACGAGAGGTTATCTCGTTTTCTTGAAAAACAACACCACGCGCGTACCGACACAGTCCTAGTAACGGCATGAATTCAATGATGGTTATCCGAAATTAATAAATTTAAATTTTATATTTCTATTATAACACCCGCGATAAAAAAATATTTTTAGCACGCCCACTAACCCAGAAAGCTCAGATTTCACCGGAGCTCAACGGGACACCGGGTACACTTAATACCCACAAAGTGTTATTCCTATCCCTTTTATCTAATTCTTTTGCTATTACTCCTATTATTAAATCCAAACAAAAAAAAAAAGATAAAACAATTCCCTGTCTTCTTCTTAGCCCCACAAACCCACGCCTCCCTCTCTCCCACTCTTCTCTCCACTGCTTCTTCTGCAAACCCATCGTCACCATCAACCCCACTCTGATAAACCCAGGTCTGACCCTCCTGGTATCAATTCTGGAAGTCAACGCATACCACCAAAGGGATGATGAGGCTGAGGGCGACTATAACCCCTTTTGACCATGACTCATCTGAACATGAAGAAAGAA
Organism: Artemisia tridentata subsp. tridentata; assembly: GCA_021014915.2. Taxonomy (NCBI): domain Eukaryota; kingdom Viridiplantae; phylum Streptophyta; class Magnoliopsida; order Asterales; family Asteraceae; genus Artemisia; species Artemisia tridentata. The sequence continues at coordinate 174,409,090 of CP139502.1, read as the reverse complement.
TGATTAACCCTTCTCATTTTAAATCTTTCTTATAACGCCAATCAATCCACAAGTAAACCCACATCTCAAAAAGGTTTCACTCGATCAAAGGGTTAACCGCGGTGGGTTTTGCTTGCTTGGATCGGGCTTGAGTACTTTTGATTTCTCCTCAACCTCTGTAATCGACTCGACCTGTTGTAAGGATTCTAAGTGTTCTTTGATTCTTTTCATTTCGAAAATAAATATGTTCTTCATATGTTGATTTAATTTTAATTGTTAAAAAAATGGGTAGATACATGAATCGTTAGCTTCTTGTTGATCTTGTTATGTTATGTTGTTGTTGTTATTGTTATGGTGTGGCGAACTAAAAACCGGTAACTAAAAATCGTATCTAAATCGGCTCGAAAACTGGAAGTGTTATCGACTGTAATTGTACTTGTGTTTCATATTTGGGGTTTTACATTCGTGATATACTCAAATCCTGTTAGTGTTTTGCTTGTACTCGAATTGAGTTTTAAGTTATATATACACTGGTGTTCGACCCTTGTTCGTGTTGTGTTTGTATTGGTGTTCAAATTTTGTTTGTGCTTATGTTCAAGAAATTGGTTTGTATTGATAGATGTGTTTGTGCTCAGCTAGGATTGTGTCGTGTTCGAACTACGTACATGCTTGGTGTTTGTGTTGATCATTGCGTTTAGTTATGCTCGAACCTCGTTAGTGTAGTACTCGACTTCTGTTTTGTGTTGTGTTTAAAGTTGTGTTTGGTCTTGGTTTATTTCAATTCGAGTGTGTTCCGTGGCTGTGGCGTCAACCCAACTAGCAGCCCTAACGCGAGAGGGACTAGACCGCATCGTTGAGTGGTGTCGAGGTCGAACGTACTCGGGTCTTCAGCAGATGGTCACTTGAACTCGACATAAAATTTTAGTTTACTCGTCCGTGTCAATAGCGAATTCAAGAGAGAAATTGTAAACACAAACCTGCTATCAACGTTCTATAAAAATTGGGCTTGTGTATTCGGCTGAGTCAAGCCCAGTAGACCCAAACCGCAGAATGATGTTTGCTTTGTTACTGGGCCAAAGCCCACGTTTTTTTTTTTTTTTTTTTTTTTTTTTTTTTTTTTTTTTTTTTTTTTTTTTTTAAACTGGTACGTTAAAACAGTTTGTATATAAACAGATATATGAGTTTAGTTTCATATGAAATGGCTTAAGGTATATGGTATTAATAACATAAATCGTGTACTTAAAAATTGAGTTTTTGTATATCGAACCAAGTTTTATGCTCACTCCGGTTTAATTCACGACTCGTCCATTTTACTCGACCACAAGTGCCGCGACATACCTTCCCGACAAATACAAACCTACACGACACATATTTCATAAATTAATTAACTCAACCGAGTTTATAACGAGTTGGTTTATACAATTTACTTGGTCACGACATATAAATTCGTCGTACAAAAATCTCTTTTATAAACATATAACAAATTGTCATTATTGATTTAAAACAATTATACTAATGTTATAAAAATTAAACGATTTAATCTTTTACAATATAAATATTTCGGCTTCTTAGCCACCTCGGCAACTAAAACATATACACGAGTCATGCCCGTCTTTCGTCAAAATATATATGTATATACACACACTTAGTATTATATATTCTAGTAACGATAATGTTTATTTCACAACCCCTCAACGCCTAATGTTTATTTTTCCGTACATCATCTTTCGGTTATTGTCAACCCAAGGTTTATTCGTCTTCGATACTTCCACCATGATATACTTATATGTTTGTACACTTCCAAGAGCCAATACTTGCAAACATTTAGAAAACTGTTTTCAAACTTAAATGATGCCACACATGCAACAATAACACAACGCTTTCAGACTTTCAAGTTTAATTAAACTTCATTGAGTCTTAAACTTAAACAATAAACTAATCTATGCCTTACTAATCTAGGTCGCGTGTTGGTGCCGAACACTATCTGATTTTTTTTGCACTATCAGACTACTTTTCACTGAGGTGAGTTCTCGTAGCCCCTTTTTACTATGTTTTTCCTTGGGGGAAAATGGTACTCAAATGATATTTTAACTGTTTTCATGCTGTGATTATACTGTTTTCATGTTTTTGGACAATATGTGTGTTTTGATTGCATTATGTGCCCTACTGTGTGTATTCAAACTGTGTGACTTAGCTTGAACGTGCGAACTGTTTTGTGATGCATTGTGAGTATATCATTTTGGGAATATGGCACCCAGTAAATCAATTTGGGAATATGGCACCCAGTAGATCATTTTGGGAATATGGCACCCAGTATATCATTTTGGGAATATGGCACCCACTCTATGTGTGGATCAATTATGCGTGTTCAGTTGTTGCTAGTTTGCGATCTTTGTTATGTGCTCACATTTGTATATCTTGCTCACTATTGTCCTACACTATTATTCACAGCTTCGTGGTTTAACATCTAAACCTACGAGCTCACCAACTTTATGTTGACGTTTTCTAGTACCATTTTCAGGTGTTATTGAAGCCGTTTAGAAGGTAGAGTATTGACTGGCTTAGCAAGACTTAAGACAAGACCCTCCCGGGTTATACCTCGTGGAGTTGCATTTGATATTCCTTAGTGACGTTATGTAACCTTGAGGCTTATGTTCATTTTGGATCTTTGTACTTATCCCGATTGTGGGAGTTTGCGACTATTATCTATCGTATGTTATGCATTTAGTGTTTCTGTAACACCCCAACCCGGCAAGGGTAAAGATATCACAACAATGGCTTCATATCAGATTACAAGCATTAAATCCAAACATCATAAATCCATACATAAATGGTCAAAGGAAATAAGTCACACAACTTATGTCCAAACAGAAATGAACCGAAGTACATAATCCAAAATGCCTAAACAATGGCATAACAGAAACAGAATCCGAAGTGGTATAACTAGAATGCTAAGGTCAAAGCTTCACACAGTTGCTCTCATCCCCAAAGCTAAAACCCAGATCCAAGCCTAAATACCTGCCGTATATGAAAAGAAAACGTACGGCTGAGCTTAAAAAGCCCAGTGAACAGATACATATACAAAGCAATAATAATGAAATAGAACTGAAATATGGTGCATGGGGAAATGTCATGAGGTATAAAGCAAGAAACAATAAAATAAAAGAAGAATAGGATAGTCATCCACCACGAGCCCAGAACAGAACAGATAGTAACCATCATAATCCAGAGGGGATGCCTCTTAAGTAACCAGATAATATGAGGGGTGTCCTCATGTATCAAATGGAGTGATCAGCTCCCAGATAAATGTGAAAGGCGTGTATTGCACACAAGCACCAGTCACCAGAACAGATATCATATATATAGTTAAATCCACTAACAGAACAGATCTAGGATGCATCCATACGCCCCCCAGAAACATATATAATCATAATCAAAATAATGCGCATATCATAATCAGAATGGGGACGTGGCGGAACATCACTCTACCGCCCTAGAGTCATGCCATTGGTGCATCAATGACACGGACATGGAACCCCCATGCCTAGTGAAAATGGCTCGGGTATCAAACTAAGAGTCAGATATCAGATCATAATCAGAGGGTCATATATCAAAGGTCAAATCAGATGGTCCATAATAGATGGTTCATAAACAGATATATCAGATTAAATACCAAGGTCCAAATCAAAGTGTAATCAGAAAGGTTCACAATAAAAGGGTTCATAGCAATGGCCTTGGGTAATCTTAAACGAATCAGAATCAGAATCATATCAATGAGATAGGACACCCTTACTGAAAAAGGGCAGAGTATCTGTACCTTATTGCAAGCAAAACAAAACCAGAAATAGCAAACACTGACAAGCTCAGGATCTCTCCTTCTTCACACCTAAGAGAGTAGAAGAGTATTACAATAGGTTTTAACTGACTTTCCATTTTAAGTAACTTCCCTTTTTAGCAGGTTTCCAAATTTAGTAAGTTTCCATAATTAGAAAGTTTCCTTATTTGGTTGGCAGAATTACTCATTTTATCAGGTTTTACTTAGTTATAGATTCACGTATTCTCAATAATAGCTTTACGTATTTTTAGGGTTTTAGTTTTAGAATTAAATATACGTTAAGGGTCAATTTGAAAATATAATTAAAGTATAAGGTTTTAGGAGTAAATATCACAATTTATCTTTTAGCAAGATCAACCCTTTAATTACATATGTTACTCATATAACCCTCGTAGTTTAAAGATTTACGATTTAAACCCTCAAGTTTAAGAATTTACAAAACATAACCTTAACTTTCATGAATTAATTCGAATAACCTTTACATGACCTTATTTACATAACAAACCCTTTATCTTTCAAAATTACCGAAATAACCCATGTTTTAAATGTTGTACGAATAAGCCCACTACTTTCTATAATTTACACTTTTGGTCCTTTAATAGAAATAACTTGCCATTCGGTTCAAATATTATTTTATAATTACACTTTAAATCCACTTAGTATCCAAAGTTACACATCAAGTCCCTCAAAACATATTTATACGAATGGCTATAGATTTTCCAAACTTACAAAACAAGTCCTTCAATTTTAATTACATTCCATTCGGTTTGAAAACTTTCCAACATTTCGATTTAAACCTTTTTAAGTCCTATATTACACAAAGACCCTTCATCTTAGATTTTATCCACATTCAACACAGTTAAATAAACCTTACAAAAATGGCCCATTAGTTTCAGATTTTACGAAATACACCCTATAGCTTCTAATTGTTCCAATCGCATATAATCAATTCGACAAAACCCTAATTCAATTAGCAAACATGAACTAATCATTAACAATCATTGGTCTTATCATTTTTGCTGCATTAATTTATTTCTAGAATCACAACAATCTTAACCCTAATCGGATTAGGGTTTTTATTTCATTCGAATCATAACTTCCCACATTTAGCGATAAGAACATATTAAGCCACGACCAGATTTAGCTTCAATTATTCAGATTCTTATTTTTCCCAGGTTACTTAGGTCGTATAGCGTCCATGAAAAATGATTACAACATCCAGAAAAATTCGCATATCATATTTCATGTTTATTACGTGTTTTAATCATTTTAATTCAAACGATTTGATTAAGATTGCATGGATCGAATCTTACATTTTATATACAACTTATAGGATGTAGAGAACATGAGAAAATTACCAAATCGAATTTAGAACGCGTGGTAAGGCTGTACGAATTTTAGTCCTTCGGATGTATTGCTCGACTAGAAAGAATTTCCCACGACCAACCGAGCGATCTACAAATCTTGTAGATATTTTTCCCAGGTCATATATCATATGAGGATCAAGAGAAAAATGAAAAACGAAATTAACAAGAGTCGAACGAATTTATTTGGGAATTACCTTCGGATTGTAATTAGCGAACAAGAATATGAGCTAGCGATCAAATGAAAGACTCCCACGACCTAAACCCAATTTTCTTAGCTTCCTTAAATCACGTACAACACCAGAAAAATAATCTTGGACCTCCAGAAATTCGTATGGTGAAATGGCGGATTTATTTGTGTGTTTTCTCTTATGCGGCTATAAAGAAATTAGGGTTTGGTGAAACTTATCTTATTTAGAGGAATGGGAGCATCAAGGGGAGAGGTTTCAGCTCCATAAATCACGGAAAATATTCAAGGCCCATCATTGTGATTTAATTTTCCCTTAAATGTCATTTATTTGCTTTTTAAGATCTAATTAATTGATTTTTATCCTAATCGGTTCAAACAAGGGCAATTTGGTAATTTCGTAACTTTTATAAATATTAATCAAGTTGTTAAAATTATTTTATATCATGTCTTGTTCTTTTCCAGAAGTTTGGGATCGATTCGGTGCATTATAAGCTTTTAATTAATTTTATACTTTGTAGGGGTAAAATGGTCATTTTACACGTTTTGGATTTTTAGGTGTTACAACTTCTTCCCCCCTAACAGAAAAATTTCGTCCTCGAAATTTGCAAAAAGGTACAGATGAAATGAAACAGATGACAAGACAAGGACATACCAGATCAGAATACGAAGTGAGGATAACTAGCACGAATTGATTCTTCAGTCTCCCAGGTAGCCTCGCGCTCTGGGTGATTCCTCCAAAGAACTTTTACAAATGGAATGACTTTATTCCTCATGACCCGCTCTTGCCGGTCCAGAATAGCCTCCGGCTCTTCGGATAAAGACATATCCGGCTGAATCTGATCAAGTGGATAAGACACCACATGCAACGGGTGATAGTTGTATCCCCTCAGAAGAGATACATGGAAAACATTATGCACATGAGATAGCTGAGGAGGTAGAGCCAGACGATAAGAGACCTCCCCAATACGATCCAGAATTTCAAAGGGACCAATAAACCGAGGACTCAACTTGCCCTTAATTCCAAAACGTTTAACCCCTCGGAAAGGAGATACTTTCAGAAATACCCGGTCACCAACATTAAATTCTAGGTCACGACGGTGCTTGTCAGCATAGCTCTTCTGACGAGCACGGGCCTCCTTTAACTTTTCCCTAGCAACAGCTACCTTTTCGTTGGTGTCCTGAACCAACTCCGGACCCTCAATAATACGCTCCCCTACTTCATTCCAACAAACCGGCGCTCTACACTTGCGCCCATATAACATCTCGAAGGGAGCCATCCGAATACTGGCGTGCCAACTGTTATTATACGCAAACTCCACCAAACATAAATACTCATCCCAACTACCGGTCCATTCCAAGGCACAAGATCGTAACATGTCTTCCAAAGTCTGAATGGTCCTCTCCGACTGACCATCAGTTTGGGGATGAAAAGCGGTACTAAACTTAAGGCGAGCGCCCCAAGCCTTATGAAGTCCCTTCCAGAAACGCGAAGTGAAACGAGGATCACGATCAGAAACAATAGATGAAGGCATACCATGCAATCTGACAATCTCCTGCTGAAAGATTTCCGCCAACTTGCTGATACTATAGGTCATACGGATGGGTAAGAAATGAGCAGATTTAGTTAGTCGATCAACGACCACCCAAATCGCATCATGTCTTTTACGAGTCAAAGGCAGACCAGAAACGAAATCCATGGATATTTCATCCCACTTCCAAGTAGGAATCTCCAGAGGTTGTAACAGACCACTAGCTCGCTGATGCTCAATCTTAACTTGCTGGCAGGTCATACATCTAGCAACAAATAACGCCACATCTTGCTTCATACCATTCCACCAGAAGTGTTGCTTTAGATCCCGATACATCTTGGTAGAACCAGGATGTATAGAGAAAGGAGAACTGTGAGCCTCAGTCAAAACCGCCTCACGCAAATCAGAATCATTAGGCACGCATAAACGATCCTCATACCAGACAACTCCGTTATCATCAACCCTAAACTCAGTTTGCTTACCCTCTTCAATATTTTGAACAATAGCCCAGAGTTCACCATCATCTTTCTGAGCCTCTTTAATACGCAATATCAGATTCGACTCAATCTTCAAACTAGCCCAGTAACCAACGTCACGCCGAACACACAACTCGACATCCAACCGCTCCAAATCCTTAAGAACATGAGAATCAATCTCCAGGCTAGCAATCATCCCAGACTTACGACTAAGTGCATCAGCAACTACATTAGCCTTTCCTGGATGGTACTGGATGTTCGTGTCGTAATCTTTTAGAAGCTCTAACCATCTCCTCTGCCTCATATTGAGCTCCTTCTGAGTAAAGATGTACTTGAGACTCTTGTGATCGGTGAAGATATCACACGATTCACCATACAAGTAATGTCTCCAGATTTTTAATGCAAAAACGACCGCTGCTAATTCCAGATCATGAGTTGGGTAATTTTCTTCATAGGGTTTTAATTGCCGAGAAGCATAGGCAATCACCTTGCCGTGTTGCATAAGCACACAACCTAAACCCTTCTTAGACGCATCGCTATAAATCTGGAAACCTCCAGAACCAGAAGGTAAGGTCAGAATAGGTGCGGACACTAATCGCCTTTTCAATTCCTCAAAACTCTGCTCACGCTCATCAGTCCATACAAACTTTTCACCCTTCCGCATCAACTGAGTCAAAGGCAAAGCCAACTTAGAAAACCCTTCAACAAAACGCCGGTAATAACCAGCTAATCCCAGAAAACTCCGAATTTCAGTCACCGTGGTAGGTCTCGGCCACTTAGTGATAGCCTCAACCTTAGCAGGATCCATGGTGATACCCTCTGCAGACACGATATGACCAAGGAAGGCGACTTGGTTAAGCCAGAACTCACACTTAGAAAATTTTGCGAACAATTTCTGCTGCCTCAGAATACCCAGAACAATACGTAAATGCTGCTCATGCTCCTCAGACGATTTAGAATACACCAGAATATCATCAATAAAAACAATGACGAACTTATCGAGGAATTCATGAAAGACCCGGTTCATCAAATCCATAAACACAGCAGGAGCATTTGTTAGGCCAAAAGGCATAACCAGAAACTCATAGTGTCCATAGCGAGTACGGAAAGCAGTCTTAGAGACATCCTGCTCTTTAACCCGCAATTGGTGATAACCAGATCGCAAGTCGATTTTAGAGAACACCTTGGCTCCTTGCAATTGATCAAACAAGTCATCAATGCGAGGAAGCGGATAACGGTTACGAATGGTAATACGATTCAACTCACGATAATCAATGCACAGCCGCATAGACCCATCCTTCTTCTTCACAAAAAGAACCGGAGCACCCCAGGGCGAAACACTAGGCCGAATAAAACCGTTCTCTAATAGTTCTTCCAATTGCTCCTTTAATTCCTTTAACTCAACAGGCGCCATCCGGTACGGAGCCTTAGAGATAGGTTCTGCACCGGGAATCAGATCAATAGAAAACTCAACTTCTCTAGCCGGAGGAAGACCAGGAAGCTCATCAGGAAAAACATCAGCAAATTCCCGAACAATGGGAACGCTATCAACATCAGGACTTTCTACAGATGAATCTTTAACAGAAGCCAAATAGCCTTGGCAACCATGAGATATCAGAGTTCGTGCCTTCATGGCAGAGATAATTTTAACAGATTTCAGAGGCTGAGAACCATGATAAATGAAGTCAGGATGATGAATGTCGCCGAAGATCACCTTACGGGCATAAAAATCGATGGTAGCCTTGTGATCAGCCAACCAATCCATGCCCAGAATTGCATCGAAATCGATCATATCAATGGGAAGCAGATTTGCAGGACGAACACGATCATCGAAACGTAGAGGGCAGTTAACATATTCATGATCAATAATCACCTGGGTTTTCATTGGGGTTGCGATTGATATACGATTTATTAATGGTTTTGGTTCCAGATTAAGTTTCTTTGCAAAGTTCACAGATATTATAGAATGAGTAGCTCCGGTGTCAAATAATACAAACGCCGTACGATCTCCAATATAAAGTATGCCAGTAATGGTACCTGATGTGTTGGCTGCTTGGTCCCGAGTAGTAGCATAAACTCGGCCCATGGTCGGAGCTGGCCTAGTCGTGTTTGCTGGCACGATGGGGTTCTTCTTGGGGCAATCTTTGATCCGGTGCTGAGAAGAGCCACACGAAAAACAACCCCCAGAAGCTTTATAACAAGGACCTGGATGTGGTTTCCCACATGTAGTACATAACGGAGGAGGAGGTAGAGTCTCCACAGCCTTCTTCTGGCCTGACGATCCCGACTGCTGATACTGCTGAGAATCCCTACGCCTGCTATTATCACCCTGACCCTGACGGTTACCACCATACCGACCATAATCCTGTCGACCCTGGTTCCTAGAATCCTGTCGCCTGTAATCACCCCCTCGGTCCTGGCGACCCCGCTGATCCTGTCCATGGTCCTGACGACCATGACCCCGAGTATCAACCCTGTTGCCATCCCTATCACGTTTATTAGATCCCCTGTCCTCATGCAGCAACTCAATGTTGCGCGCAGCATCCTGAACACTAGCCACATCCTCAAATGGAGTGTTAACAATCCGGTCTAACACCCATCTCTTAAGAGCCCACTTGAAATGACGAGCCTGTCGAACCGCATCCCCAGTAACCTCTGGCCCAACGAAACTGGCCAGACGTAAGAATCGCTGCATAAAGTCTCCTGAAGACTCATGATCACCCTGACGAATCGACCCGTATTCCCTCTCATATCTCAGCTTTTCTGCCATAGGAATGTACTGCTTATAAAACACCTCAATGAACCCTGCCCACGAACAAGTCTCAGCAAAATCATCCCCCTTTGCCTGCACAAGGGCAGTCCACCAATTCTGAGCGTCACCTTCCAGCTTGAATGTAGCCAAACGAGTTTTAAACTCGTCAGTACATCCGAGAACCCTGAACAATTTCTCCACGTGCGTAATCCAGTCCTCTGCCTCATGAGGAGTGGCAGCGGACTTGAACGAAAGAGGCTTGAGCTTGTTGAACCGCTCAATCCACACATGAATACCGACCGGTGGGGGAGCGGGTGAGTCACCGCCACCACCACCTCCAGAAGGACCTGCCCCACTACGGAGTCTGTCGGTGACCTCGGTCACCACCTGAGCAGAAAGGTCAGGGAGAACGTTTTTCAAAGCCTCAGCAATCATGGCTTCGAAATTTGGAGCATCATACTCGTTAAAGCGCGTGTTCACCATCTGAACGATTACAAAAAGGATTAGCAACTCAGATAGAATATGACAGAGCAGATAAAGAATATATGACAGATCAAAATAGGAAAAGAGTGCGCGAAAGGAAACCTAAGTTCTACCCAATCCTCACAGGTCACGAGCCTAAGCTCTAAGGTTTCGGATAACCTGGCTCTGATACCATAAATTGTAACACCCCAACCCGGCAAGGGTAAAGATATCACAACAATGGCTTCATATCAGATTACAAGCATTAAATCCAAACATCATAAATCCATACATAAATGGTCAAAGGAAATAAGTCACACAACTTATGTCCAAACAGAAATGAACCGAAGTACATAATCCAAAATGCCTAAACAATGGCATAACAGAAACAGAATCCGAAGTGGTATAACTAGAATGCTAAGGTCAAAGCTTCACACAGTTGCTCTCATCCCCAAAGCTAAAACCCAGATCCAAGCTTAAATACCTGCCGTACATGAAAAGAAAACGTACGGCTGAGCTTAAAAAGCCCAGTGAACAGATACATATACAAAGCAATAATAATGAAATAGAACTGAAATATGGTGCATGGGGAAATGTCATGAGGTATAAAGCAAGAAACAATAAAATAAAAGAAGAATAGGATAGTCATCCACCACGAGCCCAGAACAGAACAGATAGTAACCATCATAATCCAGAGGGGATGCCTCTTAAGTAACCAGATAATATGAGGGTGTCCTCATGTATCAAATGGAGTGATCAGCTCCCAGATAAATGTGAAAGGCGTGTATTGCACACAAGCACCAGTCACCAGAACAGATATCATATATATAGTTAAATCCACTAACAGAACAGATCTAGGATGCATCCATACGCCCCCCAGAAACATATATAATCATAATCAAAATAATGCGCATATCATAATCAGAATGGGGACGTGGCGGAACATCACTCTACCGCCCTAGAGTCATGCCATTGGTGCATCAATGACACGGACATGGAACCCCCATGCCTAGTGAAAATGGCTCGGGTATCAAACTAAGAGTCAGATATCAGATCATAATCAGAGGGTCATATATCAAAGGTCAAATCAGATGGTCCATAATAGATGGTTCATAAACAGATATATCAGATTAAATACCAAGGTCCAAATCAAAGTGTAATCAGAAAGGTTCACAATAAAAGGGTTCATAGCAATGGCCTTGGGTAATCTTAAACGAATCAGAATCAGAATCATATCAATGAGATAGGACACCCTTACTGAAAAAGGGCAGAGTATCTGTACCTTATTGCAAGCAAAACAAAACCAGAAATAGCAAACACTGACAAGCTCAGGATCTCTCCTTCTTCACACCTAAGAGAGTAGAAGAGTATTACAATAGGTTTTAACTGACTTTCCATTTTAAGTAACTTCCCTTTTTAGCAGGTTTCCAAATTTAGTAAGTTTCCATAATTAGAAAGTTTCCTTATTTGGTTGGCAGAATTACTCATTTTATCAGGTTTTACTTAGTTATAGATTCACGTATTCTCAATAATAGCTTTACGTATTTTTAGGGTTTTAGTTTTAGAATTAAATATACGTTAAGGGTCAATTTGAAAATATAATTAAAGTATAAGGTTTTAGGAGTAAATATCACAATTTATCTTTTAGCAAGATCAACCCTTTAATTACATATGTTACTCATATAACCCTCGTAGTTTAAAGATTTACGATTTAAACCCTCAAGTTTAAGAATTTACAAAACATAACCTTAACTTTCATGAATTAATTCGAATAACCTTTACATGACCTTATTTACATAACAAACCCTTTATCTTTCAAAATTACCGAAATAACCCATGTTTTAAATGTTGTACGAATAAGCCCACTACTTTCTATAATTTACACTTTTGGTCCTTTAATAGAAATAACTTGCCATTCGGTTCAAATATTATTTTATAATTACACTTTAAATCCACTTAGTATCCAAAGTTACACATCAAGTCCCTCAAAACATATTTATACGAATGGCTATAGATTTTCCAAACTTACAAAACAAGTCCTTCAATTTTAATTACATTCCATTCGGTTTGAAAACTTTCCAACATTTCGATTTAAACCTTTTTAAGTCCTATATTACACAAAGACCCTTCATCTTAGATTTTATCCACATTCAACACAGTTAAATAAACCTTACAAAAATGGCCCATTAGTTTCAGATTTTACGAAATACACCCTATAGCTTCTAATTGTTCCAATCGCATATAATCAATTCGACAAAACCCTAATTCAATTAGCAAACATGAACTAATCATTAACAATCATTGGTCTTATCATTTTTGCTGCATTAATTTATTTCTAGAATCACAACAATCTTAACCCTAATCGGATTAGGGTTTTTATTTCATTCGAATCATAACTTCCCACATTTAGCGATAAGAACATATTAAGCCACGACCAGATTTAGCTTCAATTATTCAGATTCTTATTTTTCCCAGGTTACTTAGGTCGTATAGCGTCCATGAAAAATGATTACAACATCCAGAAAAATTCGCATATCATATTTCATGTTTATTACGTGTTTTAATCATTTTAATTCAAACGATTTGATTAAGATTGCATGGATCGAATCTTACATTTTATATACGACTTATAGGATGTAGAGAACATGAGAAAATTACCAAATCGAATTTAGAACGCGTGGTAAGGCTGTACGAATTTTAGTCCTTCGGATGTATTGCTCGACTAGAAAGAATTTCCCACGACCAACCGAGCGATCTACAAATCTTGTAGATATTTTTCCCAGGTCATATATCATATGAGGATCAAGAGAAAAATGAAAAACGAAATTAACAAGAGTCGAACGAATTTATTTGGGAATTACCTTCGGATTGTAATTAGCGAACAAGAATATGAGCTAGCGATCAAATGAAAGACTCCCACGACCTAAACCCAATTTTCTTAGCTTCCTTAAATCACGTACAACACCAGAAAAATAATCTTGGACCTCCAGAAATTCGTATGGTGAAATGGCGGATTTATTTGTGTGTTTTCTCTTATGCGGCTATAAAGAAATTAGGGTTTGGTGAAACTTATCTTATTTAGAGGAATGGGAGCGTCAAGGGGAGAGGTTTCAGCTCCATAAATCACGGAAAATATTCAAGGCCCATCATTGTGATTTAATTTTCCCTTAAATGTCATTTATTTGCTTTTTAAGATCTAATTAATTGATTTTTATCCTAATCGGTTCAAACAAGGGCAATTTGGTAATTTCGTAACTTTTATAAATATTAATCAAGTTGTTAAAATTATTTTATATCATGTCTTGTTCTTTTCCAGAAGTTTGGGATCGATTCGGTGCATTATAAGCTTTTAATTAATTTTATACTTTGTAGGGGTAAAATGGTCATTTTACACGTTTTGGATTTTTAGGTGTTACAGTTTCTCTATTGTGACACCTTGTGGTCTTAACTATGAAGTCATACCCCGTAAATTTCATTCCGCTGCGCCATTTTTGGGGTGTGACACGTTATTAGTACGAAAGCTCTATCAGTCGAAACATTTTTTTTCCCGCGAAGATCTTGAATAACTATATACGATGATAATGAGAGAGATGTACATAGACGGCCAGATCCGCCTAATCCTTTTTCCATTAAAGTTTAGGTTTTATATTCAACTTATGATTTAACAAGAAGGATTGGTACGTGTACGTCTTTGACTCTTTGGATTCTGGATTCTATATTACTTTGATTTAAAAGGGACTAGTAACTTGATTGAAGGCTCCGGTAGAGCTTGTATTGTGTTGCCACATGGAACACGGTTACTAGTCGATAATGCATTATATTCTAGTAAATCTAGAAGAAACCTACTGAGTTTCAAAGATATAAGATGTAATGATTATCATCTTGAAACTATGGCTGAAAATGATATTGAATATCTTTTGATCACATCCACTAAAAATGGCCATAAAACTATAGTGGAAAAATTGAAATGCCTATCTTCTGGCTTATACTCAACATGTATAAGCAAGCCAGAAATTAATATGGCCTCTAGCAAAACGTTAGCAGATCCAAAATTATTTGTCTTATGGCATTATAGATTGGGGCATCCTGGCAATACAATGATGTCAAGAATTATTCAAAATTCTAATGGACATCCACTTAAAGGTATCAAGATCATGCAAGCAAATGATTTATCATGTAAATCTTGCTCTCTTGAAAAATTGATAATCAGGCCCTCTACATGCAAAGTTGAAAATGAATCTCCACAATTTTTGGAATGTATTCAAGGAGATATTTGTGGGCCAATTACTCCTCCATGTGGACCATTTCGATATTTTATGGTATTAATTGATGCATCAACTCGATGGTCACATGTTTGTTTATTATCAACAAGAAATGTTGCATTTGCTAAATTATTGGCACAAATAATTCAATTGAGGGCAAATTTTCCTGATTATCATATCAGGAACATAAGGCTTGATAATGCCGCAGAATTTACATCCCAATCTTTTAATGATTATTGTATGTCAATTGGAATTAATGTGGAGCATCTGGTGCTGAATCGTTCATTAAAAGATTGCAGCTAATAGCAAGACCATTGCTTATGAAATCTAATCTCCCATCATCGGCATGAGGACATGCTATTTTACATGCTGCGGCATTGGTTAGATTAAGACCAAGTGCATATCACAAGTATTCTCCACTACAATTGGTCTCTGGCAGAGAACCAAGTTTGTCTCATCTAAAAATCTTTGGTTGTGCTGTTTATGTCCCAATTGCTCCTCCACAACGTACAAAGATGGGACCACAAAGAAGTTTGGGAATATATATTGGTTTTCAATCTCCATCAATTATCAAATATATGGAACCATTAACTGGAGATGTATTTACAGCACGTTTTGCTGATTGTCATTTTGATGAGACAATATTCCCGATGTTAGGGGGAGAAAAAGAAAAAGAAAAGCCTGAAAAAGAAGGTTTAACATGGAATGCATCATCCATATCATATCTTGACCCTCGAAGTGGTCAAAGTGAACTTGAAGTTCAAAAGATTATTCAATTAGAAAGAATAGCCAATGAGCTGCCGAATGCATTCACTGATGCAAAACGAGTTACTAAATCACATATACCGGCTGTAAATGCTCCCGCACGAATTGATATTCTGAAAATATCGAATGGGTCTATTATACGTAGAAAACGTGGACGACCAATTGGGTCAAAGGATACACATCCACGAAAAAAAAAGAACAAAACAATGAGATTGGCAAAAATGTTGATATTATGCCAAAAGAGGTGGATAACATCCTAAAAGAAAATGGCAATTCCACAATTGATGTGGATGATTCTCTGGAAGAGACACAAGTACCTAATGTTGAGATCTCAATTAATTATGTACAAAATGGTACAACATGGGAAAGAAATAAAACACGTGTTGATGAAATTTTTGTATATGCTATAGCAAGTGATGTGATAAATGATGAAAACTATGTTCCCAAATCTATGAAAGAATGTCGACAAAGTAAAGATTGGGAAAAAATGGAAAGAAACTATTCAAGCAGAGCTAGATTCACTAGAAAAACGTCAAGTGTTTGGCCCCATGGTTTTAACCCCACAAAATGTTAAGCCGGTTGGCTATAAGTGGGTATTTGTGATAAAAAGGAATGAGAAAAATGAAATTGTCAGATATAAAGCAAGACTAGTGGCACAAGGGTTTTCTCAAATACCCGGAGTTGATTATGAGGAAACATATTCACCTGTTGTTGATGCCTCAACTTTAAGATTTCTAATTAGTCTTGCAAATATGAAAAAACTCCAAATGCGCCTCATGGATGTTGTTACGGCATACTTATATGGATCACTTGATAGTGATATTTACATGAAAGTCCCTGAAGGACTAAAGATGCCTGAAGCATATCAATCAAAACCCCGTGAGATGTTTTCCATAAAATTAAAACGATCTTTATATGGATTAAAACAATCAGGGCGAATGTGGTATAATCGCCTGAGTGAGTATCTTTTGAAAGAAGGATATAAGACTAATCCTATTAGTCCTTGTGTTTTTATCAAAAGATCGGAAAAGGGTTTTGCTATTGTTGCAGTATATGTTGATGATCTAAACATTATTGGAACTTCAGAAGAGATTGAACATACTGCAAAATTGTTGAAAAATGAATTCGAAATGAAAGACCTTGGCATAACAAAATTTTGTCTTGGCTTGCAAATTGAGCATTTTCAAAATGGAATTTTTGTCCATCAATCTAACTATATAGAGAAAATATTGAAAACGTTTAATATGGACAAAGCTCATCCATTAACTTTGCCAATGGTCGTTAGATCACTTCATCGGGAAGATGATCTATTTCACCCAAAAGAAAGTGATGAAGAAGTTCTTGCCTCTGAAATACCGTATCTAAGTGCAATTGGAGCTCTAATGTATCTTGCTAATAATACACGTCCCGACATTGCATTTTCTGTAAATGCATTAGCAAGACATAGTTCGATGCCAACACGGCGACATTGGAATGGAATCAAGCACAAATTTCGTTATCTCTGTGGTACACATGATATGGGATTGTTGTATCAAAGGAATTCGAAATCAAAGTTGGTCGGATATGCTGATGCTGGATATTTGTCAGACCGCACAAAGCAAAGTCACAAACAGGTTAAGTTTTCACATATGGTAACATTGCAATTTCATGGAGATCAACCAAGCAAACACTTACAGCTACATCATCAAATCATGCTGAACTTATTGCACTTTATGAAGCCGGTCGAGAATGTGTATGGTTAAGATCGATGATTCAACATATTCAAGAAGAATGCGGACTCGAGTCAATCAGGGAAACTCCAACGGTGTTGTATGAAGATAATGATGCATGTATCACTCAAATCAAAGAAGGATATATTAAAGGAGATAAAACAAAACATATTTCACCGAAGTTTTTCTCAACACATGATCTTCAAAAGGATGGATTGATAGATGTTCGTCAAATTAGATCAAGCGAGAACTGGGCAGACTTGTTCACAAAATCTTTACCATCAAAAGTTTTTGAGCAACTTGCTTATAAGATTGGAATGCGACGATTGAAGAATATATGTTGAATTGAGGGGGAGTATTATACGCGCTGCGCTCTTTTTCCCTTCACCGAGTTTTTATCCCACTGGGTTTTTCTTGGTAAGGTTTTTAATGAGGCAGCAAGCATCATCTTTGCGTATAATCTAGTGTGAATATCCAAGGCGGAGTATTGTAATATTTTAGAATGTATATTCACTTCCTTATTTATGTAATTCTATAATCTAGAATATTTTATTAGAGCCTATATGTACAAGGCTATGATTGTAACCCTAAGGTATCATTCAGTAATATACATCATTCTCTCTTAACTCTTCTCTTCACATTATAATAAAAAACATATAGTCAATAATCGTTTTTATTTTTGCCATATTTGTGGTCCAAAGACAATAAAATGCCACAAGTTTTGTCCATACATGTATGTTATATTACTGTTTATTTATCTAATAAATAAGCCAAATTTATGAATGAACATTTGGCTCAGTGGTATTTGTGACAATGTAAATACTATCGTCTTAATCTACAAAAGTTGTGAAATGGCGGAAATACCTTGATCACGGGTGTTTTTTAACATCAGCCATTATTCACCCTATAAGGAATAGTTTCGGCAACTCTCCTGCCTCAGTGAGCCACCAACTGAAATGAGCAAGAACCGAGACTCGAACCCTTGACATTTTATCCACAAAATCTCTTCAGTGATCTCATGAGTTTTTCAAAGATAAGTACCAATCATGTAGTCTTTGACATCTCAATATGAGGATCAATATATTACTTCTTATTTATTATTATTATTATTATTATTATTATTATTATAAATAAGGATGGAGTGACCTTGCTGAAACGAATTCGACAGTTCTCGACGACTCAAGACATTGGAGCGCGTTTTGCTGCTCATATTTTTAGTAGGATTGGTTTTTCTATAGCTAGAGGAGTGGGGGCACAGTTAGTATTTCGGCTCCCTACTAACTTTTTTATAAATCATTTGAGTTTCTAATAAAGTGATGTTTTTATTATTATTTATTTATTATTTATTTATTTATTTATTTATTTATTTGTTTTGTTTTTTGCAAAGGACCAACGTATAATGTAACAGGCATGTTGTTCACCTTCCTGAAAGAAAAAAGAAGAAAAAATAAAGAGAAACGAAACTACACGTTTGGTGCTGTCTTCAAATTACTTCTTTTGACCGATGTTATGGTCAAAATACTACGCATTTTGTCTCAAAATAAGTGTTTAACATTTCTATTCTATGTTGTCTCAAGACAGAGGTCCACTTTATATCTAATAAAAAAGACTGTTTGACAGAAACAATATATGATTTGTGAAAAATATACTAATTAGTAATATTCTAAAACCTTATGTATTTTTAAAATAAACATTTATTTTAGGATAGATGAGAGATGGAGTATTCTACATCAACGTTTTAAAACTCAGGTTGACCCGATCGGTTAAACGGTTGAACTATGAACCGGTTAGGTGAGCGGAAGCCGGTTTTGAGCAAAAAATCTGGTTTAACCGTGAACCGATAGCTCGACCATGTCAATTAGAAAACTGGTTTACAAAATGGATCTACATGACTACATGTGACCCAAGACCCAACCATCGAAATGAACCAAACCAGTACAATGAATGATTAATGTCAACAAGAAAGCCCAAAAACACTACAATGTCTTGTAAAGCTAGGCCTCGTGAATTACAGACATTGGCCCAACACTTCCT
The DNA here is from genome assembly GCA_021014915.2 of Artemisia tridentata subsp. tridentata. Lineage (NCBI taxonomy): Eukaryota > Viridiplantae > Streptophyta > Magnoliopsida > Asterales > Asteraceae > Artemisia > Artemisia tridentata. Next base: position 174,389,733 of record CP139502.1, on the reverse strand, counting down.
GGCCCGTAACCAATCTATGTAACATGCTGCCTTCATTTAGACCACTGACCAAATTTGCCCTAGAAATAAATGAATGACAATCATTTACTTTTCTTAAAACGGCTCAAGCACCAGAATTTGCACATACTCGTTTGTATTCCAATGACAATTGCTAAAATTCATAGGAATTTCCTAACAGCAAATTTGTTTAAGCTTTGTGTATAGTTAAATATATACTAATTTTTTTATACAACAATGTATCAATTCATATTCATACTTATTATAAGTATATCTTATAGTACGACGGCTCCGACGTCGTTTTGCACTGTGCGTTTTGACGCAAAAAAAAAAATGGGCCTGCATCAGCCCAAAATCCACCGACTTGTTTGGCTAAGTTGGCCCATATTTCTGTCATTATACAAAGCGCTACTACGTCGTATTGCTTAGAAAGTACTTTCCCACCTAACTATATCATCGTATGGTGGAGATTCTATTTCAAGTACAACAAAACATACACGTGCACTTTCCCTGCCAATAGAAGCTTCTGCATATAAGACTTTCAGATACATTCTTACCAAACGAAAAAAAAAAAAAAAAAAAAAAAAAAAAAAAAAAATCAATAAAAAAAGGAAAGAAAATTACTGTGACTACTTGCAATTGGTAGGTGTTTTATCATTCTTTACGTATGTGTTCTAAGTTTTTGTTGTATATATATTTTCACACCCGTGCTTTTCAGTGTCCAGGTAAAACACACGTTTGCAGCTTCTACAAAGGTATACTGAAATCGATATGCTCATGTTTATTGCTTTTGTGGTACTCATTATGGTGTTAATCTTACTTTGCATGCTTGGAATTCTTTCACTTACAGGCACATTTCATTTGCATGTGTATCATGCCAATAACTTATATTTATGCTCCCTTTTAACAATTGCATGCAATCCCTTTGTATATCATGCTGGTGGTTCACTTTTATGTGCTTGCGACTGCTATCGACTCCCGTTCTTTTTTACGACAACCCTTCTTTTTAATTTATTAGCAAATGAGCTATTTCTTTTTGCATTAAATATTGTGTTCTTTAGTATTCTTACTATGCGTACGAAAGAAAATGCCAGGCGTAGGGTTGCGTCTCCTAGGTCTTTAGAATCTGCACACATGTTCATAGCTTCTGAAGGAACGCAGTCTCAGAATGTAATTATGTTAGGCAAGAGGTCACTAACTGATGTAGATGAAACCGGTGCATGTTTACCTTCTGTTATTAAGAAGCCCTGTAATCGTGAATGTGTCACAAATAGAGAAGCCAGCGAAAGTTTGCACTATAATTTGGACAAAGAAACTTTAGAAGATTTTCCTAATGCTATAGAACTGAGCCGCACACGAAAACGGGCGGCATCACAGGTTTATGAATTACCTGAAGTAGCGTTAGAGAAAGCTCAGATACTTTCATCTGAAATTGTGGCTAATGATGTACGTCATGGTCATCAAACAACCAATGCTGATTACAGCGAAGATCATATTAGTGGGTTATTGCCTTGCTCGCTAACGAAAAAAATATGTGCGTATACTGATCCTTCCTTATTTTTCCTCTTTTAATCTTTGGCATTGCTTCTCAAAGGTTATCTGTGTGTAATTTGTTACAACTGTTGTTATTTCAGGCCATACCAACGTACCAGATGTCCAATATACACACATGCTGTATTCAGGCCATATCGACTCATATGGTCCCATAACTCCAACGCCAGTGGATAAAGGAAAACGTAAAGTCGTTGAACACAATGACACAGATAACTATGGTCGGCAGAAAGAAAAAACAGCTTCAGGATCATCTTACGAAGCAGTTGGTGCACCAGCAGATCTCTTATGTATGTTACAAGAGTTACTTTTAATTACTGTTGTATTTGCACTTTATCATATACTCAGGCACTCTTTCAGTTTCTTAACAACATTTTCGTCCTTTTTTATAGCCCGTTTAACTTCTTTAACGACAACCGAGGTGTCTGCACGTACCAGAAACAATAGACCAACACGTGCTCGCCAAGGTTTGTATTTGCCCTTTATCATATGGTCAGGCACTCTTTCAGCTTCTTAACAACATTTTTGTCTTTTCTTACAGCCCGTTTAACTTCTTCAATGACAAACGAGGTGTCTGCACGTACTAGAATAGTATTGGCGCTTGCTTCTTCTGGTATTGCTTCCCTATTGCTTCATTTTTTCGGTTTTTCGTTAGTAGCATTTGTCAAAACATTGTTTTAACTATTTAGACTACATATACTAAAACTAAGCTTCTTCATGTTAATTTTTTCAGCACAGTGTACGTCGAGTGCACTGCCTTATACAGATGTGACACCAAATAGAAGAGTGTGTGTCAGGCAAGGTTTGTATAGTCTTGCTTATTTCCACCTTATTCAGCTAATGTGTTTCTTTCATTTTTTCATGATCACATCTTCTATATACAGCTAATTCTATTAGCAGTTGCATTCCCCTTCTTTTGCTTACCTACTGATGTCTGTTTCGTTTGTTCCAGCTAACGTGTGCCCTTCGGCAACAAACGTGACCACTACACAAACACTACCGCGTGCTTCAACACTTCCCACGCAAGGTTTCCTACTTCTTACTAAAGTTTCTTAATACATTACAACTATCCATTATTATTTAATCACACAATTTATGGACCATACATATTCCTTAGTGTATGCATCCATGTTACAGGTGACCCATGTTCTTCATCGGTTGCCGCTGAACATGCGGGTACCGAAGTGAATCGACAAATCCATCATTTCCAAGGTTCCGATTTTCCCTTTTGTGCATTCATATCTTCATTCATTTTAAACAACTTTTATATTATCATATGGTCACGCTCTCTTTCAGCTTCTTAACAACATTTTTGCCTTTTCTTACAGCCTATTTAACTTCTTTAACAACAACCAAGGCGTCTGCGCGTACCAGAAACAATAGACCAACACGTGTTCGCCAAGGTTTGACGCTTCGTTGTTTTGTTGTTACTATTTGTCAAAATATTCTCTTAACTATTTAGACTACATATACTGAAAATATGCTTCCTTATGTTAAATTTTTGATCACATGCTTTATTCATTTTAAATGACTTTTATATTATCATATGATGAGGCCCTCTTTCACTTTCTTAACAACAGTTTTGACTTTTTCTTGCAGTCCGTTTAACTTCTTCAACGAGTGCACGACCTCATACAGATGTGACACCAAATAAAAGAGCGCGTGCCAGGCAAGGTTTGTATAGTCTTGCTTTTTTCCACCTTATTCAGCTAATGTGTTTCTTCCATTTTCTCATGATCTCATCTCCTATATACAGGACCTCCAAGCACATACATATATATGGGCCACTACAACCAGAAATGTGATTATTGTAGTACTCTTTTCTGGACCGATGAAAGGATCACGAAAAGTTCATGCCTGCATCCAGAATATCACAGATGTTGCAACAGGGGCCAGGTACAACTGCCTGCGCACGATGACTACCCAAAATATATAAAGCAGTTATTCACTGACAGGCATTTTATGGAAAATATTAGAGCCTACAATCAAATGTTTGCAATGACATCTTTAGGCGCTGAGATCGATAAGTCTATTAACAGAGGTCGCGGTCCTTATGTCTTCAAAATTTCAGGGCAGATTTACCATTGGATAGGGAGTATGTGTCCAAAGCCAGGAAAAGGACCTAAGTTTTTACAGCTTTATATATATGACACAGATAACGAGGTCACCAATCGTTTGGAAAATTTCCAGAGAAACGGTGAGGGGTTGCGGAGAGAAATTGTAGAAGGCTTGATAGAATTTTTGGATAATCACAATGAATTGGTACAAGTATTTAGAACAGCAAGAAACAAGATGGCAGAGGCTGATATCCCCGAGTTTAAACTGAAGCTCTTTGGTGTCGTTGGTTCAAGACAGTATGAATTACCTTCAGGGGATTCAATTGCTGCGATAGTATTCGAAGGTGGTCCGGATGTAGCGAGTGACTATGATGTTATTATTGAGAAACACAACGGTGCTCCGCAACGAATTAACAAACTGCATCCTTTATACATGTAATTACATTTCCCACTGATTTTTATCTACGGCGAACAAGGATACCATTTGGGTCTTACATTAGCTGATACAAGCAATGAAACATCTGATGCTACTAGGAAGATGTCAATGAAAATGTACTATGCATACCAGCTACATGACCGACAGGATCAGTATAATTTAATAACAAGAAGTGGTCGCCTATTTCAAGAATATGTTGTAACAGCATATTGCAGCAACGAACAGTCACGATTGAACTATATTTGAGAGAAGCAGAACGACATAAGGAATGACTACATCGTAGGTTTGTATGATGCCATCTCACGAGGTGACTGTAATGGCTCGGATGCAGGCTCACGGACAATACTTCATTCGTCTTTCACTGGAGGACCACGATACATGTATAACCACTATTTAGATGCGCTTGCTATATGACGTGTTCATGGTAACCCCTCCTTCTTTATTACATTCACATGCAATGTCAATTGGCCAAAAATCGAAGAATATATGCAAAACTTCCCCCACGTAACAGTCGCAGACAGACCTGATGTTGTTGATCGTGTCTTTGAAAGAAAGATCCATGATTTGATAACATTCTTAAGAGACAATGATATGTGTCTAAATACACATATATTTTACATTGTTTAAACCCACAAAAACGACCAAAAGCACACAAATAACCATATAAATGTTACAAATATCATTGAAATGTGTTTTTGTGTATTTCAAATGCAAAAGGATTGAAAACAATTGAAAAACAATCAATGTTTGCATAATTGGCAAAACTAGTCCCTCGACTTTCAAAATTGACATAAAACACCCCTGGATATTTAAAAATTGGAAAATTAACATTCAGGGTCCTTTGGTAATTGAAACTTGGCAAGAAATACCCTTGGATCATAAGTTTGGAAAATTGGCAAATCAGGTCCCTCAACTTTGAAACCTGACACATTTGGTCCCTGGGAATTTTTAATTTTGGAAATTATCAAATATTGGTCCTTGGGTTATCAAATTATGAAATGATTAGTCCCTATGAATACTTTGGATAAATTACAATTCAGACCCTAAACTTTTCGGTTTATACACTTTTGGTCCTTGTGATTTATGTTACTAAAACCAAATGGATCCAATCTATTATCCCAACCCTTTACTACACTAAACCCTTTACCCAGTTAAACCAACCCAAACCAAATCCTATCTATAAATAACCCAGCCCACACAATTAAAACATAACCCGGCCCAACCATTTTTTACTAAACCCAGTATTCAATACCAGGGTTTGACTTAGTCAAACCCGTCTCCCTCACTTAAACCCCGCCAAACCAAAACCACCCACAAAACCACCATGGTTTTGGCCACCTGCTACCACCTCACCCTTCCACCTCAACCCCCAGCTGGCTACCAACTACCCTCCACCTCCACATCCTTCCAAAATCCTTAATTACTAAAACCTGCTTAAATCAACTTGGCGCCAAAATTACTAATGAACGATTGGGATTAATTTTGGCCAATCCAATGGTGGGAAATGCTCAGAAGTCGACAAGGAAGATTTTGGATTGATATAAAAAGAAAAAGAAGCACAGAAGAAAAAGTTGTCACTAGTTTTTAGACCACTTTCTTAGTGTAGCTTTTAAATTCAGTTAAGTTTAATTGTTAGTTTAATTTCAGTCGAATGTAACTTTAAATTTCACTTTTCAGTTAATTTCAGCAAGTCTTGTAATTCTGTTCTCAATTTAACTTGAAGTTTTATCATTTGGTCAACGAAAGTCAAAGGTTAGCCAAATTGCTTATTTCTGTCACTCTAGTGCTTGTTCTGGATTCTATTTGCTTATTATGTCATATCTTAGCTTAATTGATCATTAGTTTAGGTGTTAGTTAGTTTTTCACTTAACATCACATAAAAACTCAAAAACAGTCATAACTGCTTTATCTTATTTAGTGCTTATTTAGTATGTGAATATTGCTATTTAGGAGTTTTCTAAGTTAGATGATCAGAGTTTGATAAGTTTCATAAGTTATATAAGTGTTTTAGTTGAAAAATCACAAAACAGTCCATAGAAGGAGTGTTTGGTTTATAAGCAGTCAAAGGGTCAAATAAGCTTTTTACTGTGCATTTACCATTTCTCCAACTTTGATCTAGCTTAATTCTTTCCTTATAAGCATTTTCTAAGATTTTTTAAGCTATATAGATAGATTTAGCCTATTTGCATAGGCTGTTGAATTTTCAGTCACTCAAAAGTCCAAATAAGCCATAATAAGCCACAAGCTTATTCTGGCCTTTCCAATAATATTTCTGAGTTCCTACTAGCCTATTTAGAGTAGCCAAAATACTTGGTTTGGTCCCTTGGTCTGCAATCAACTCTGCACACAAGTCTGCACAGCAGACTTCAAAATTGGTTTTTGTGGCCTCTATAGGACCTTGTTAGATTTTAAGCTAACTCATCTTAGGCCCTCACAAGCTGTTCTCTTACACAAATAAGCTCACCCAGCTTGTCCCCAAGCTTGTATTTTTGTTTTGATTTTTAGCACTCATATAAGCTCTCAAATCAAGCTTGCAAAAAGGGCAATTCTGCCCTGTGCACCCTGCACATCAGCAGCATCAGCAACCATAAGCTCTTTTTGAGCTTTTCTGGCTTATCAGCCAGCTTATTCTTGAAACCATTAGCTTAACTATAGTGTAACCAGTCCCTAGTAGCTTTGTCCATCATTTCATAGCTTGTTTGAAAAATCCTAGTTCTTAAAACTATAACAAGCCAACTGTTGGGGCTTTTTAGCTTCTTATCTGCTTATTTTTAAGTTTCATCAAGTTTGTTTTTTTAAAAGTTCCATATTTTCAGTAGTAAAATAGTTTTGTAAAAAGAAAACCAAGAAAATCAAAATATAAAAAAAGTGATAGCTTCTATTTAAGCCATTTGGCTTATTTTTCTGCTTTTTCATTAAGCACTTTTCATTTTTATATTTTTCTTAGGTTCCTATACTTATTTAATATTTATAGAAAAAGTTTCAGATTTTTCTTTGTTTATTTAGTATTTATTATAATTTAAAATAGTTTAAATAATTATTAATTAGTAATTAATTAATAATAATTAGATAAAAAGTGTAATAAATATATTTTCAGTTTTAAAATTTGTTTTATAATATTTTAGATTTATCTAAGTCATAATTTCATTTTTCTAGGTTTATTTCTTATTTTCTCACTTTTTAGGTTATTATTTAATAGTTAAAAATAGATTTTAATTAATAATAATTAATTAAATAGTCATAAAAATAATTTTAATTTTCCAATAATTTTATTTTATTATTAGGATTGTAAAAATATAATTTTCATATCCGTAGACCTTTTATTTATCAAATCTCACGTTTTATTTCGTACGTTTACGTAAATTTAAATTAAACGTACGCGATTTTAAGTTTTAGACGTTTTTAAGTATTTTGTTTTCACGAACTTGTTTTTATAGCTTGTTTAAGCTATTTCCTTTTATATTTCCTTAGTTTAATCAATCACAACCCTTTTCCGTTCAATTATCACCCGATCACACATTCGTTTTACTACAGAATTTACACCTCGCTGGGACTTAACGACCCGGGGATACTCTGTACTCCTTTGGTAAATTGCATCGTGCCCTAGATTGATTGACTCTTGTTGACCAATATCCTTGGTCGATATAAGCCGACTGTTTGGGACCGATCAGATAACAGACCTTTCGGTTATGTGGAAGCAGGTACCGTTTAGATTATATATATATATATATATATATATATATATATTCATGTGGTGTACAAGATTAAAATAGATAAAATAGGTACACATGTGAACCGTTGGATCAATCTTGTTAGATGAGATCAAATAGATAAAATAGGTACACATGTGAACCGTTGGATCAATCTTGTTAGATGAGATCAAAATAATTAATACTGATTAATTAGATAATAATATTAATTAATTAGATATTTAGTTTAAGGGTATTATAGTAATTTTTGTTTTTTCAATTATCTAATTAATTAAAGGTATTTATAGAATCCATTACAAGTAGGAATGTAGGAATTAATTACATTAGAGCAATACATGTAGCCAAATTGTTGATTTTTAAACTAGTGATAAAATTATGCTGACTTTGAACTGTTCCACTCGGTCCAAGAAATTCTAACTTGCACCAGCAACACTTACATTCAAAGTAGTACCATTGTCAACAAAAACTCAAAAGAACCCCACTTGCACCAGCAACACTTACATTCAATCCTACGCTTACTACAGCCAAAACTAATTTGACTGATCCCGTTCCTCCTGCAGAAGCCATAAAAACTATACCGAACTATCAGTTCTTGACCATCTTCTCCTCCAAATGATAGAACTCTGGAGGACTCCCGCACCCCCAGCTTTTTGAATAGCACATACATCACCATTTGTATTAAGTGTAGCAGTCATTGATCCTCCCATCACAGCCTCTTCATAGTGGGTCGGGTCAATCACCTAACATTAACAATATAATTATAAGTCTCATGCTTGTTCATACCAGTACATCATTCGTGAGAATTACACTGTCCTAAATAGTCTTGTAATCAAATTATATACACTACTTATTTACAAATACAATAGAAATAGGCAATTTAGTATTTGTGGGTCAGCCCATTCCATCCCTTTTTTACCACACATAAAACTATCCATTTTTCATACCAGACCCGCCCCTTTTTACCACCTCTAAAAATTGAGAAATTCAAATTTAATTTACACATTTTCCAGTAGAAAGCCTAACATTTTTTTATTTTTTATTATTTATTATTATTATCATCTTCTTTTCATAGAAGTAGAGAGCCAAACAATTCTTATGGAGCTCCATAAAACTTAAAGCGACTTTAAGTGTGTATGATTTACACCTGAGAATCAAATGCTTTTTGTTAGCATTCCTTGCAGTCTAGTTGCCTATTTATGTACTCCTAGTATTGCTGCGGGTTTACTATATATGTATATTATTAATTATGTATGCGTGTGTGAGAGAGAGGGGAGGGAGACCTCAATGGCGATTTGAGTTGGATTAACGCTACATACATCTTCATGTCCCAACTTTGACGCAATACCTGCAAAGCGTTATTTCCATTACATATTCAGCATATTACAAGAACCAGTAAATTAACAAAACCTAGGAAAAAAGGAACTTTTGAAGAGATATTAGCAAAAAGCACAGTATACATACGTTCCAAAGAGACCGTCACTTGAGCGTTACTGTAAGCCTCACTCCTTTCTTCCCAAAGCTTACACAGTCGCTTGAAAGTCTACACATATCAAGACGACGAAGTATAAATATAACATGCATATATATATATATAATTAATATATCATACAAAGTTTCAAACTTGTTTTCAGATGTTAGCATGCGAGAGAAATATGTACCTGTGTGTAAGCGTCGCCAGATCCATGATGCAAAAGCGGGCGAGAAGCAGTACTAATAGCAGTTAATCTTTTTGCTAATGCATCCAAAGGTACATCTATAAATATACTAACACCCTTTTGCATGTACTTCCTGACAATGAAAATAGTTTAGTGCTAAATCAACCACAATGGTGCCCCATAATAGAGAAGTAGAATAAATAAACATCCGATGGCATACCAATTGACAGGTCGAATAACAGCACCCCCACCCGTAGAAATAACGAGTCTACGCATAGATGACAGCTTATGAAGTACCTCAGTCTAAAGATAATAAAAATACTTTTATAAAATATAAACACATTCTATGTAAATGATAGCCATAAAAATATAAAATACCACTAACCTCGTTATCTCTGAAATAGCTCTCACCACGGTGCTTAAAGATGTCGGCAACTGCAGTTCCTCCAGCAGCCTGTTCTATTAGTTTGTCACTGCAGTCATAAAAAACATGAACGATATTTAATTGAAAGGCAATTCAATGTATGATATTGAGTTCAAAAAGCGTGGACTCATATGCCCAGATTTCAGATTGAGTTAGCAACATATAAACAAGCAATCATACCACAAATCTAATTGATTGACATTGATATCAAGTTTTCTAGGCAAATGGGCAATTACAATGAGGAAGGCAGAATAATGTCGAGTGAAATCTCACAAACACTAAGAATATACTAATAATAGAAAAAGATGAAACTCACGTCAGGTGGATGTACTATCAGTTCTTGACCATCTTCTCCTCCAAATGTGCACTCAGGTCTCGTAAATGTTGATAGGGCAGCTAAAGCAGCAATATTGGCACAAAGTGATTCCGTGTCTACGGCCCTGCTTTCCCTGCAATATCAGTCTCATCAGATGAATAATAGATGTGCTAACTTATATATGCTATTTTCAAAGATACTCCAAGAGTGAAGAGTCCCTAGAAAATGCGCTGATAATGAAAAAGCTCTCTACATACAAAATGAAATGAAAACTCATAAAATCAACTGAACAATAAATTCAATTGACATGTTGAACAGATGCACTTCAAAACGCTGGAAAGAAGAGTCAGGTAGAAAATAATATGATACCTTAAACCACGATCCACAATTCGACCCAACTCAATAGCAGAGTCTCCAGGACGACCTGGCTCAAATGAAGGATCAGCCATAGGCGAGAACTCTGTGTAAATAGCAAAAGTCCCTTCATTGGGCCTATCTCTATAAGGTTGAACTAGTTGACCCGTCACAAAACCAATAACTTGAGTCTGTCCAAGCTGCACCTCTGATGATTTCGAATTAATTACCATACATATATGTGCATCTGCTTCACATTAATCCTTATCAACTACTACACATGAATGCAACTGGGTACATGAATCATTACCAACTAATACACATACTCAACTTCTCGACTAACACACATAAAACTTGTTGAAAACAACATGAAACTAATACACATATTGAAAACAACACATGAAACTTGTCGACTAACACACATAATCAACACATGAAACTAATACACATATTAATTAACATATACCTAAATTGAAAACTAATACACATATTGAAAACAACACATGAAACTTGTCGACTAACACACATAATCAACATATACCTAAATTGAAAACAACACATGAAACTAATACACATATTAAAAAGCAGGTCAATGTATTAAAAAGCAGGTCAATGTATCAATTACCAAACAATTTTTGTCGATCACTTAATCAAGAAAAAGGCAGGAGATACGCCGAAAAATCAAGAAATACTCCCACGACTGGGTGGCGCGTGAGGGCGCGTTCAGACTCCGGCGGGTGACCGGTTTGTGGGGTTAAGTTCCTGCAAGTGTGGTGGTGATGCTGGAAGTATTTAATTAGATTATTAGAGATGTTGGTGTAGTTATTAGATTTTTAGAGAGAGAGAGAGAAGAGAGAGAAAGCATCAGATTCAGGTTGGTTGGTTTGGAACATTAGTCAAATTAGGCGCAAAATTAGTACCAGTGTTGTAAAATTAGTACACAAATGCCATTTGTGTTTCACTTAATTACAATTCTGCCACTCATCTATTTAATATCTCATCTCATCTATGATGCTTGATCCAACGGTCCACATGTGTACCTATTTTATCTATTTTAAGCTTGTACATCACAATAACGCCCCCTATATATATATATATATATATATATATATATATATATATATATATATATATATAATATATATATACGTTTACTAAAAATCTAAATTCTTCAAATGTGTGATTTAATGCTCTTTCATTGCAACTTTGTATACAGTCGAGTTCCAGAAAAGAGAATTGCCACATTGTCATCTATTGTTATGGGTGAAAGAAAGTTTGCGTGTCCAAAGGAATGAAGATATAGACACATATGTATCTGCAGAATTGCCGGACCCGACACTTGATCCTGAAGGCTACCGAGTCATTTCAGAGTTCATAATGCACGATCCTTGCGGGTTGGTAGATGAGTCAACACCATGTATGAAGCACGGAGATGAGTGTAGTAAATCATTCCCTAAGCCATTTTGTCCTGCCACATTTATTGACAAAAAAGGTTTTGTCCATTACCGTAGAAGAGATACTGGCATAACAACAATGAGGCAAAATGTTGAACTTGACAATGGGTACGTTGTGCCACAAAATCGTTTATTATGTATGCGCTTCTATGCACACATCAGCGTTGAGTATTGCGAGTGGACAATGATTATAAAATATCTCTTTAAGTACATTTCCAAAGGTACTGACCGAATAATTACTCAAGTCACAAGAAGAATTGGAGACGGGGAGCCAAGTACCAGTCGCAGTGCAATACAAATCAATGAAATTAAAAACTTCCAGGATGCTAGATATATTGGCCCGCATGAAGCATGTTGGAGGATTCTTGGTTTCAGTATACATAGCAGAGATCCACCTATTCAGATACTTGCAGTGCACCTTCAGAATATGCAACGTGTTACTTTCAGAGCAGGACAGTCCTTGCAACCAGTTGTCAACAGTGAATACAATAAAAGAACAACATTAATCGAATGGTTCAGGTATAACAACCACAATACAGATGGACGCCACTTAATGTACCTAAATTTTCCTAAATAATTTGTGTGGCATCAAGACGGAAAATATTGGCAGCGGAGGCGAAGAACAGGTTCCCATGCCATTGGCCGACTAGCATACATACATCCAAGCTCTGGTGATGCATTTTACTTAAGGATGCTACTCTGTCATCAAAAAGGTTGCACATCGTTCCGTCATGTACGCACAATTGACAACCATGTTTATTCTACATATAGAGGCGCTTGCGAAGTAATGGGCCTCTTAGGAAGTGATCATGAATGGAATATAGCTTTACAAGAAGCTTCTTTGTCAGCAACTGCATCTGAAATGCAAAGACTCTTTTGCCAGATACTTATCTTTTGTGACGTATCAAGCCCAGTAACGCTACTTGGATCACATGCAGATAGTATGTCTGAAGATATTCCTCTAATATTGTCCAACATGCTGCACATACCAGAAATTCAAATAAACCCAGACGATTTAGAAGGCGGCCTCATGTATGAACTGCAAGCGATTCTAAATTTCTACGGCAAATCTGTCAAAGATTTTGGCATGGAATTGCCTCCGTCTCAATTGCTTCAGATCTTGACAAACAGGGCCATAATGGAAGAACGAAACTACGACCGCGAATTGTTGAGAAGTGAAAGTATAGGATTAGTAGCGCAACTCAACCCTGAACAATGGGTAATCTTCGACCAGGTCATAAATGGAATAAATAATCATGAACAAAAACTCATCTTTGTTTATAGTCACGGAGGAACAGGCAAGACTTTCGTTTGGAAGACTATAATTTCTACACTGAGATCAGATGGAAGAATAGTATTGGCAGTTGCTTCTTCTGGTATTGCTTCCCTACTGCTCCCATCAGGATGGACAGCTCATACAAGATTTAAAATACCACTCGATCTGACAGACGAATCAGTTTGTAGCATTAAAAAAAATACTCAGATGGAAGATTTAATCAAACAAACCGATCTTATCGTATGGGATGAGGCTCCGATGAATGACCGTAAGTGTTTTGAAGCGCTTGATCGTACATTTAGAGACATACTGAATGCTCCAAACGATATCTTTGGAAAAAAGACAGTTATCTTAGGCAGAGATTTCAGGCAAACGCTTCCTGTTAAAAAAAATGCTTCAAAACAAGAAATTATAGCATCTTCCATAACACTATCGTACCTATGGCCGCATTTCAAAGTCATTCGTCTTAAAGAGAACATGAGGCTTAAGTGACCAGGAATGTCAATTGAAGAACAAGGAGCTGTTCGCGCATTTTCTGAATGGCTACTGCAGGTTGGCGACGGCACCATTGGAGATCCAGATAACCATGATCCAGAAAATGCAGCCTGGATCCGTATACCAGATAGATACTGCATTCCCGACAATGATGCAGCTATCCAAGACCTCATTAGCTTTATATATGACGAAGAAACATTCCAAAGGCCAACTGCAAGAGCATTACAAGAAAACGCTATAGTGTGTCCAAAGAATGAAACTGCTGACATCATTAACTCAACTGTTCTCGACATGTTACACGGTGAAACCTATTGCTACCGAAGCTTTGACGAAGTGATGAACTCAAATAAGTACATTTTATTACTATCATTTATCCTATTAATTTGACTTGTTTTACTATATTATGTATGAGGATTGATACTTAATCGTTTACTTTTGTAATTCTCAGGTAAAAACAAGCATTTGGTGAAACTTAGCGATTTTGGACTAATTATGGAGCAAAACATGCAAAAAGTTAAGAGTCTACTGAAATGAAGAAGATCAAGACTAATCTGCTCCAGATGCGCCGCATCTCACTCATTACATACGGCGCATCTCTATTAAGATATCACCAGATACGATCCAAGATACAAGAGGACATGCGCCGCATCTAATCATGGAGTTACGCCGCATCTTCTGGCGGTGTACGAATATTCCTGAATATTATAATCTTGGACCCCACGCGAAGTTAAGTCAATGCGCCGCATCTACTTACTAGATGCGCCGCATCTTCCCTCAGACAGAAACTATAAATACCCCAAGACCAGACGAATTTCGGAAAGGATATATTAGATTCGAAGACCGAAGCAGCAGAACCCTAGGACGAATTCAGTCAAGGAGGCAGCACAAGACACACCAAACGAAGATACAAGAGCTGTAAGAAGGTGCTGCATGTGTTTAATTCATTAAGTAGTTTTGTTTTATTGTTTAGCAAACTTTAATTCATCAGGATTGGTGGCTTGTGTAATGTGACAACGAAAGATTGCACTCCTTTTAATACTTGCCTTCCCATCAATTAAAGTTTATATGTTGATGTCTTTGGTTACTACTTATTAGTGCATTGATAACCTCTGTGTTTATTAGTGGCTTGCGGGCATTTGACTGCGGAAAATAATGTGGCTCCCACGGTTATTACTAAATTGATCACTTAGGAATAACTTTTAGACATAAGTAATCATTAAGGGTTTACTCGCCGATAAGAATAGGACCAACGAGAAAGGGTTAACTACATACACTTCATATAAAGCTATCAATAAAACAAGTGACAATCTACTTAATCATAAGGACAGCCCTCTTATTGTCTCAAGTATTTATCTGTGTACGTGTATGCTACTTGCTGATTCGTGCCTATTGGTTTATTTTATTATTTAATTGCAAACAAATCGTGCCAGTCTCTCAGGCTGAAACCCCCTTGCGTTAGGATATTAAAATACTGATTAGAATAACGAGATAATACGTTCCACTCTTAGTGATCGACACTCTACTTACCATTATATTCATACTGACCGGGTACACTGCTCGTTAAGTGTGTGTGTTATTGATAAGTCGGCTAAATATAAATTTAAAACTTGAGTAGGAATTAAAACTGCTAAACCGCAACGACACATCACGCGCATCAAGTTTTTGGCGCCGTTGCCGGGGAGTGAATTGTTATTATCTGTTAATTTGATTAGTATTTTAATTAGGTTTTTCTTTTTATTAGATTAATTGCATCATTGTATTATTTTGCATATTTGTTGTTTTGTGTGTTATTTGTTTGCTTTTATTTTTGTTTTTGTGTTTATTTTTGTTTGTGTGTTTTTATTTGTTTTTTATTTTTCGTATTTTTTCTGTTCTGCTATCGTTGTACTGTGCTAAATCAAACGATACGGCGCATCTGATCTCTCAGATACGGCGTATTGCGTTTAATTTTTTTAAATACAACGCGTTTAATTAATTCGATACGACGCATCTTTTCCCCAAGATACGGCGTATCTGTTTTTAATAAGAAATTTTTTTTAAGCGATAAAGTAATACGACGCATCTGCTTTCGCAGATACGGCGTATCTATTATTTTAATTAAAAACAGTTTTCGAATTATTAAACAGATACGGCGCATCGATCTCTGTCGATACGGCGTATCCTCTGAATCAAAAATCTTGTATTTTGAAACATAACGAAAGTACGGCGCATTAACTTTTGTTAATACGACGAATATAATTTGATAAATATAGTTGATTTTTGATATTTACCTTGATCGGTCAGCTACTCTCGTGTGCAAGTTGTTTATTTTCAGGATAAATGATGACTCGAGCATCACCAAGAAAGATTACATTCTGAACCAAACCAAGAGACGCTAGCTGGAGTGATCAAGCATAAGACGACAAAAGTGGAGGAAAACTCAGTACTGGTAACATTGAACGTCTTAAATTCTTGAAATAGAATCCCAGGTAAACTCTACGATAATTCAACCTGCTCAAAGGAAAGTTCTCTACACTATAATCTCAGTTTTATTATCCATGTTATACATCTAATTCAAATCGTAATCTTAATTTTGTACGCTTAAAAACGATATTTGTTCCTAACCTCGGAATAAATTCCCCCACTTAACAATAAGATTACAACCATTAATAAAACGTTTATGCCTATTGCTCTTATTTTGAATTCATATCATATGGTATACCGTTTAACCCTAATTTGATGTATATGGAATTGTGTTGCGGAGGCCAAGGTACGTTCTTTATTTAAATTTCGTTCACTATAATAGCGATACGGCGGATCTAAATATCCAAAGCGCCGTATCCCTGACCAACTAGAACTTATTGAATAGTCAACGAGATTAAATAAATACGGCGCATCCAAATTTTCTAATACGGCGCATCGTGTCGCCCTATAAATACGACGGGAATGCGCCGGATCTAAAATCTTTACCGCATAAACACACACAGTTAAGAACTTACACACACTGATATTATACTCAAATTCCGATCATTTTTCTTAAACCCACCTTTAATCCGACCTAGAATCTTCCTCCTAATCATCAAATTAAGGTAATTATTCCATTTCGATTTAATCTTGATTAATACGAAAATTAGGGTTTATATGATTGAATCGATTCGTGCTTAAATGATATAGAGATATGATTAGGACTTGCTCTAGATGGTTTCCCCCGTATTTAATTTGCATAAATAATTGAACTTATAACCTAATTTGATTTAACCGAAAATTAAGGTTTTGGGTTCGATTTTGAATATTTAGCGGGAAGGCAAATTAGTAGTGGTGGAATGAGATATTAGAACTGATATAAGGAGTATATGATACTGTGATATTTAGTGGTAGTTTACGTCACGGATACGGATTCTTGAAAAACGTGCCTGACCCTTTATTTTATACTGATATGCTTTTAGATGCGGCGCATCTAGGTTGATTAATGCGGCGTAACGACCTATTTCAAAATTGATAAAATTCTAGATACGCCGTATTGATTAATCTAGATACGACGCATCTCCATACGCCGTATCTATTGTCTTGCACCGCATCTCTTATACTTTATACAGATACGCCGCACTGATTAAATCAGATGCGCCGTATCTACCTATTTTGCAGACTGTTTACTGACTGTGAATATCTATTTCAGATGGCATTACCAGAGGTCACACTAAGGCATCAGTGGCTACAATTTGAGAACATGGGACTAACTCCTGGGACTCTGGAGGATTACTTGCGTAGGCTTGACTCGATTTACTTCAAGAAAATATTCAGAGTCCAGGTTTTGAATTTTGATGATGTAGGATTGATTGGTGGTGGACATGCAGCTGAGAGTTTACAGCATCGGATGGAGATGGTAGTTGCTAGAGATGATGAGGAGGTGGTGTTCAGGTCTAGTGCTTGGGAGAGACTGTTTAGGATTGACGAGCCTCTGATTAGGGAGCTCATGCTGGAGTTCTTTAGCACGATTCATTACAGGGAGACGGATTTGGAGATTGATACAGCTGACACTCTGGTGTTCAGGTTAGGAGGTGTGCATAGGCAGATGTCGATGAGGCAGTTTATTTTGGCCATGGGGCTACACACTGAGGAGGAGCTTGGATCTGCTGGGTTTGCCAGGTACTGGGCTGAGAGTTTACGGGTTGTCCCTGACAGAGGGGTATTCAGTGATTACTGGGTTAGGATTTCTTCGATGGGTGACATCGTTACTTCCACCCCATCCTACACATTGATCAGAGAGCCGATGAGGCGGCTATGCCACCGTTGGATTGCACTCACCATTGCTGGGAGGGGTCAGTCACCTGAGAAGGTGACCACTCTGGACCTCTTCCTCTTGAGGAGCTTGGATGAGGGGTTGTGTGTGAACATCCCCCACTTTTTGGCACACTCCCTCCACCGATCAGCTGCTGGGAGAGATCGGAGGAGCCATATGACTGGCGGGCATTTTGTTTCTCGGTTGGCCCGCCATTTCGGAGTGATTGGAGCAGAGATTCCAGCGGGGCTGGAGGTTGTGGTGGCCCGTCTCCCGGTTATCGATAGGGACTATTTGGTTAGACTCGGGATCTGCCAGGTGGCTGTGGGAGGCCACTTTTGGGCAGCATTAGGGCCCGCCAGAGCTGCAGGGCCAGAGGCGGAGCAGGGAGGACCTCAGGGACCTCCGGCTGCTGCTCCTGCCGACGAGGAGGAGCCTCAGGCACCAGTACCCCCACGCACCATGGGTCAGAGACTTGACGCAGTCGAGGGAGAGTTGAGAGCCCTGAGGAGGGACTCAGAGTGGGTAGTTGCGAGTGTGAGCCGACTTCTAGAGCACCAGGGTATTACACACGCTCGTCCGGATGGGACTCGTGTTGTCGGAGTGACACGTGCATATGATCGGAGAGTCAGGGCTAGGACTGATGGAGCCAACACTTCCGGGACCCATCCAGATGACCTCACTCACCCATGATCTTACCCTCTTGATTTTATAGACATTGTTCCACACATTATTATTACTTTTTGGATTGTACTGATCACTATTCTCGTGTATATATTTAATATTTCAGTTTATGTTTCTTGTTATATTTGATGAAGACTGGCATTAAGTTCAGCATGAGAGTACGAGAGAACGTGAGAGATGAACCGTGGAACGAGTCATTTTACAGCAGACTGTTATCAGTCTGTTTGGTAACCACATGCGCCGCATCTGGTAAACAGATGCGACGCATCCTATCCTTTATTTCGTTTTATTTTTCAGTCAGGCCGCTGAGGATACGGCGCATCTCAATTCTGAGATGCGACGCATCTCCTGCAATGGTCATATCTTATTTTAATTTTTCTGCATTTTTATTTTCGAATTTAAAACTTTTTATCAGTTTATTTTTAATGCGGCGCATCCCTGGTTAAGGATGCGGCGCATCTTTTATTCTGATCCGTATTTATTCCAGGCTCGATACGGCGTATCTTCTTCCATAAGATACGGCGCATCGACTGACCTGATGATTTTCAGTTTTAATTTTTAAGTTTTATTTTTCCTAACTACTAATGTATTATGCAAGTTTGAACCTTTCTTATCTTAGGTGTGTTTTAAAGTGTTGGTGGTATTATAGTTTCCTGGATTTCCTGTGGATACATCAAGTATGAAGCTTAAACGTTCTAATCCACAAGAAAGATGATTTTTGCTCTTATACAAATGGAGGATCATACCGAGCAAATCTCAGGGGAGTTTTTCTGTTCTAATTCTTTTATTTTCCAGTTTTTAACCTTTGATACAAACAACGAGGACGTTGTTTAACTGTGTACGTGTGTGCTAATCGCTGATTCGTGCCTATTAGTTTAGTTTATATTTAATCATAACCAAACCGTGACAGTCTCTCAGGCTGAACCCCCTTGCGTTAGATTAGGTTGTATAGCTAACTTAAGATATTAATATACTAACTTAAGAATAACTAGATAATACGTTCCACTCTTAGTGATCGACACTCTACTTACCATTATATTCATACTGACCGGGTACACTGCTCGTTAAGTGTGTGTGTTATTGATAAGTCGGCTAAATATAAATTTAAAACTTGAGTAGGCATTAAAACTGCTAAACCGCAACGACACATCACGCGCATCTTTGACGAAGCCATACCGAAAACAAACGATGGAGGGGCAACGGAACTCCTCTATCCTGCAGAATATCTCAACACCCTTTCGTTTACAGGAATGCCCCCGCATAACCTTAGGCTCAAAATAGGTGCTCCAATAATGATGCTTAGAAACCTGAACCTAGCCGGCAGGTTGTGTAATGGTACAAGGATGATTGTCACACAGGTCTTTAGCAAACTTATTCAAGCAAAGATCATCACAGGCACCAGAATGTCTGAAAAAGTTTTCATCCAAAGGATTTTATTGATCAATAAAGACGAGAAGCTGCCGTTTATGTTTAAAAGAAAGCAATTCCCTGTTAAGGTGTGCTATGCGATGACGATAAATAAAAGCGAAGGGCAATCGCTCAATAAGATTGGCATATATCTATCGGAACCTATATTTGGCCACGGACAACTATATGTTGCATTGTCGAGAGCAACATCTCTTGAAGGCCTTAAAATTCTCATCAAGCAACAGGAAGAAAGAAATGTGAATACAACTAAAAATATAGTCTACAAAGATTTTTTAGACATAGTCATATCCGCACAGGTCATTGATGCTTATATTTATCGTTTAGATACATATATACACTACTGTTTAAAACCTCAGGTGATAAGCTTTTTAAAGTTAATACCAATTTTGATTAGTACAGGTTGTTTTGCTTTTGCCACTATTAGATTTGCTTTATAGTTTGTTTAGGTCTTTACAATTAGTAGTAACGCATTTGGTTAGTTCCATATGCTATTATTCTCATTACATAAACGCATTGATATCCTATTTTCATTCATATAAATGTTCATCATAATGCAGCCAACTATTACTCTAACGCAAATACACATATGATGGATTTGATACAGGAAAATGGACGAGGGTTCTAGCATTGTCGCATCATCAAAATCTACAGGAGAAGAGATTATGACAAAACCAGAAATTGTCAGCCTCGCGGCCCTAACGCCATCAGATACAGACAAAGCCATCTATGTAAGAGCATACCGCAAATGGACAGTGACAAACAAGAATGGAAAACCAGTTATATTCTGCTGCATGCTGATTGATCGCCAGGTACAACGACCTATTCTATCATAATAATCGATATACCCGTATTCCCTTGAAACAATTAAAAAAACTTATATCCAATTTATAAATTTCTATTTCATTTGCCGGGAGGAGCTATACAAGCAAACATCAACATCCGTGAAAAAAATAGATTTGATGCCAGTCTGCAGATCAACCAAACTTATAAAATAACTGGTTTTGGCTTTCAACCTGCAAAAACATGGATGCAAACCTTACTGCATTCGCTGTCATTGGTTTTTGGAGCTTAAACAGATGTTCAACCAATACCCGACAAAGGCTTCCCTAGCCATTATTTCAACTTTACACAATACAAAGACCTGTATTCAAAAGTCGATGCAAAAGAAGGGCTTCCCACAGGTACGTGATCTACATATAATTATCGCACGTATGACAAAAAATTTTTTGAAGTACAACTCCTCTTTACAGATTATATTGGTTGCGTTCAATATGTAACTGGAATACAAGAGACAGTGAAAGCTACAAATGAGGTTGTTCAATGGACAGATATCGGTATCCAAAACCTAGAGTAAGTGACATACGCTTTTTATAGCATTTTACTTTTTATGCTCAGACTGACAGGCAATTCATTATCTCAAACAGCGGACACACTGTCTGATTTACTTTGTGGAATGACAAAGCACAGACTTTCAACATGAAAGAATATGAAAACATTGAAAAACCAGCTATTATAGCGGTTACTTCATGTTTGGTAAAAAACTATGGTGGTATGTTCCTCGCGCCACACATATTATACACCTTAACAAAGTGCTACACTAACCTTTATCTCAAATTTAACAGGCCTTCAGCTTTCGAGCACAGCTGGAACAAAGTACTATTTGAATCTAGACATACCAGAGACCTCTGAAATCCGCAATGTGTAAGTCACTAATGAACTGCCAGATAACCATACCTAAAAACACACAGCATACTCAAGTAACATAACATACTTCTACAGGTATGACCAGTTTATAGAACCGCCGGTCATAGTGAATGTGCAACGGCAACGCTGTCCAGATACTGAACAGGAAAAAAAAAAAGGAACATAGTGACTCTTAACTTCCTTTTGAAAGAAAATCCAGAAAACCAACAGGTATTTAACAACTGCAGTATAATCATTGTCAAATGAAATTTTCTAAATTGCCTACAATTATACAAATGCAGAATGTACGCTTTACTGTCGTTGCTACTATTGACAAGGTCGATACCAACAGACCCTGGTTCTTTAAGAAATGCTTCACCTGTAAACAAAAAATATCCGAACAGTTCCCGCATGCCCATTGCAAGCAATCACTTTCTAAAACAGAACCCAATTGTAGGTTAACAAAACATTTACACACTTTCATGGTTATCCACATGTATTATGTATACTAAACAGATTTTATGTATATTTTTTGGCCAGTTATTGCTTCAGAGTACTACTGTCAGATGGCACTACCAATGTATACTTAACATGTTTCAGCAACTAAGCAAACTCATTGGTCGACGATTGCAACGACATCATTCAAGGTTTACAGGACAAAAACCCCTACGAGTATCCACCAGAGTTACTTGCATTAGAAGGACAAAGAAAGATATTTCAACTGCACTTTGCTCCCGAAAGCACCAAAGAAAAACGAGTGTTCTTTCTAGACACAGATTGGAACGACACACCATTACTCACAGCAGGAACCAGCGACGCTCCTCAAATTACACTAGATGCTTCAACAGCCATCCATGCACCAGAACAAACAAAGATACGGACAAATCTTCACCAGTTAGCAGTTGTCAAAAAAGATGACGTTGTATCACCATCTTCAACAAGCAACGTTACACCAACACCAGAAAAAATAGATACCCACTACCCCGGCTGCAGAAAAAGAAACCAACCTAGGATCTTCCACAACTCTCAGCCCACCAACACCAATAAAACACACATTAAAAGAACAACAAGTGGTGACAACACCACCAGAACAAAACAACTTACCAGATCCATCGAAACTCAAGTATGGTCCCAGAAAAACCTCAGCCCGTAAAACCCTTTTCTCAGAAGAAGGTGACCCAGCCACACAAACAAATCGCAAAAGACCAAAAAAAGACGGATGATAAAAAGGCTTGGCAACTGACATGTTGGCAAAAACATCGGCGCCCTACTTCTGTGCATTACCTAGACGCATACCTGCTACCTTTTATGTAAAATATCGTAACAAATTGCAGGTTGCCTTCAAAGACATCTAACTATGTACTACTACCTTAACTACATTCCCAGTGTCTTTTGTCAGAAGTATATTACCAAACCTACTTACGTACGTGTACCCAACAAACATATGCAATGTCTTTTATATATAGACTAGCTTTTGAATGAAATATTTCTGCTACCATCAATTGTTGCATACCATTCTGTTGTTAGTTATACCAATTCATATGTTTCAATATATACATACACCCGAGCCATAGAGACTACTAGCACAAAATTTTATTACACGTACCTAAAAAAACATAACTACACGACGGTTTCATCATACTTTATGTCGCTTTAACATGGGCGCAGCAGAACCTAATTACAAAATATTTATCTAACAAGCAAAATCGTACCCTTAGTCTCTGTAACACGCCAACAGTCAATCGCCTTCCCATCCCAAGATCCTTTCCCATGTCGTGAAATCACACCAATGCATTACAATGTTTATCATGTTTCACTCTAAGAGTCACGATCCTATGCTACTATGCAAAACCGAGGAATGTATCCATCAAAAATCACAACAAAATTCTATAAATTACTCTGATATCATATCTAAAAATGATGTGCCAAAAATAAATCCATCAACATTAAACATCACGTGTGTGCAAAATCGTCTAGACCAACAATATCGAAGAAACAAACTACGTGGAACATGAACAAGCATATTCTGTTTAATTCTCCATTCTAAAGATGTTCAGTTAACGATATACGATAACATCGTAATGAATAATAATTGCTATGAACACTTTGCATTTCAATTAGAATGAGACAGAATAAGGTAGACAGATTACAAAATAATGATGATCAACCTATCTAAAAGTTAGACTAAAAAGCTAAAGACCGTGGAAACTCCGTTGGCACCTTAAGACTGTCTTTATCCTCACAACCGATTGAAAGCACTCACATTTTTAACCATTGAAATCATATCTTTATAATACCTAAATCCATAAGTATTACCTACCTACTCATTCCTAAAAAAACTACCCCAAGATGTCATCTAACCATTTGCAGCCAGCCTCCTTACAAAGTCAGTTATGCAGACAAAATTGAGGTGCCATGATTCAAATATTAAATACAGTATCTTGAGCCAATCCTAAAATCGTGGGAGGAAAATTGAGCCCACCCCAGGCAAATAAAAGGCTAAGTCATAAGGATGGGGTATCCATTAATAAATTCGTCCAACGCGTTTACCGGGCCCTTAACCTCTGGACAAATTTTGACAGTATCCTAGACAACAGTGTGCAACCACCAGTATGCATGCTTCTTATGTTGGCTTAGTACATTCAGAAAACAAATCGGGTTTTCTCAGATTAAAATTGTCAATGTTTTCTTAATTCTGACATATAAGCATAAGCAATCATTAACCAAGTCAAATCCAATATTTCAAAATGACTCCAACCAGAGCGTTTAAAACAAATCACTGACCATATGCTTGGTATGCATATACCTGAAAAAACAACTCCGAACAGATGGAAGAAATAACATCTATAGAATTCCTATTATCTATATCCAACCAGACTCCAATGACACCCCAAATTGTAATACAACTGACCAACTATAAACCTTCACACAAACCCAAGACTCCAGCCCAGGCCAGGCCTGACAGACCGGCACGACTTTTGCAACATGTACTACATTGCATTGCACCTCCCAGACACTTAAACCAACCAAGAGACGCTGTTCCATCTGGCCTATAAACGGCAATATCACATTAACAGTTAACTTCTCAGTTAACTTCTCAAGTAGTTTTTTCCAACAACACTAATCTAGGTAGATCAAAACCGGTAAGTTGCAACAGAAATTAGTACTAACCAAAACAAAATCCGAAAATGGTTAACCCTAATTTTAATCAACCGATTATTTCCCCAAACCATAATCTACGGCTTTATTTTGCTGCTAAGTGTGCCAGACAAAAAAGGCCCACCACATACCCACCAATAATTATACGCAACCTTTAAAAAATATACAAATAAAAACAAGCTTTTTAATTATCAGTATTAAAAGAAAATATAATTTATAAAAACAGTAAATGTTTCATTAAAACTAAAAAGGCTGATCTTCCATTCATATCATCCAAATACTTACAACCATTCATCATACAAAAACAACAGCAGAAACTACATAAAAACCCCACATAATAACATCAAAATACAAAAGACAACCAGCAACATACCCTAACTACCTTCTTACTCTTCATCAAGCTCCATCAGCTCCATATAACCATCCTTATCCTTCACTCCTTGACGCACCGCCACGAGGATTCCAGTGAGTGCCTCCAGCTTCTGGCGATCCTGCATCTGAATTTCAAACAAGCAATCATGACCATAAGTGGCAACATCATGAAATGGTCCAAAAGAATCAGCTTCATTCATTGTCTTCTCGCGCTTTTCAATCTTTGCTCTCAACTGGTTGCATTCCTCACCAATACGGATCAAGAATCCTTCTTCCTCCGTCAATTCCTGTGAAAATAAAAACTTAAATACATTTGCCAAGTCATCTGATCCACAAGCTTCTTTCAACTCATTAAGATTTGGGGTATTCGCCATTTTTTTGATTTAGGAATTAGGGTTATTGAAATAAGATAACCCTAAAATCTAATAGCCGACCTTATAAATAGATAAAACATGTGGCTGGGAAATTAATTACAAAGAATGATTTCACATTAGAACTTAATTACAGTACAAAGAATGATTGCAAAACATAACTGAACTGAATCACTTCATCTTCCCATGCAGAAGTATGCTATCGATGTTTAAAATTATGTTTGCTAATATGACAGAAAAACCCTCGCAGTTTACATTTTACGAAATAAACCCATCAGCTGCATAAACGATACCATTACCATCCTAAAAAAGGAAAAAAAAACATGTTATCAAGGAAAAACCAACATGCAAATGAATTTTACAACTATACATATTTTTTTTAATGCAACCGACAATAAATAAATAAATAAATAAATAAATAAAAAATAAAAAATAAAAAAAATAAAATAAATAAAGGGTTAATACATACAAATGTCACTCAAGTTTTCCAAAATTTTGAAAAAAAGTCACTATACTTTTTTTTGTTTGAATTAGGTTACCCATGTAGGCGGGTTTGTTGAATTAGGTTACTTTGTTGAATTTTGGTTGAAAAATGTTACAAAAACAGTCCTTGTCGTTAGTCGGCGTCACGGAATTAGTCCCTAGACCACTATTTCGGTTAGTTTGACCGTTTTTCATTACGAAATTAGTCCCTAGACCTCTATATCGGTTAGTTTGACCGTTTGTCATCACGGAATTAGTCCCTAGACAACTATTTCGGTTAGTTTGACCGTTTTTCTTATGTTTTCTTATGTTTTCATACGTTTTCGCTTATTTTCTTAACTTTTCACACATTAAGCGACCTTTTTTTTCGAAATTATTTTTTTTTCGATATTAAATTTTTTTTTCGAAATTAAATTTTTAGAAAAACTAATTTTTTTCGAAATTAATTTTTTTTTTGAAATTAAATTTTATTGAACTGAATACGAACAAAAAAAGGAACAACGGCGGCAACCTAATATGCAACGACATTTTGTTGATTTACCGATGCTATTTTTAACTTTTCTATTAAAAAAAATAAAACTACGTTAACCGATAAAAACAATATGACATTACCGACAATGAAAACTAGAATTTTATTTAACCGAACACATACCAAAAAAACCCCGCGGCTGACCAGCGCCATTGCGTATCACTGTTAATCAATAGGTTGTATGTTGGTTCACTTTATTGGGCTCAAGCGCGCTACCATGTCGGCTATATTATGTACCTAACTATTTGATAATAATCACTTACATCTTACATGGTATAACATTATAAAGAAATACAAGGCCAAAAAAACCCTGCAAGGCCGCAACGCGGCCGACCGCCGCCTTACTTGTTTAACTAAATACATAAATCTTTAAGCTTTGGGTACAAAGGGCCTTTAGTGTAGCGGTATATAGTAGTTTATCGACCAAGTAGTTCTAGGTTGATGTCTCGAGTAAGAAACGTGTGAGATAGTGGGTGATTTAAGTGTGTGGGTAATTCAAAAGACGAAACAAATAACAAATTTTAACAAAAGAAGTGGAAACTTTATTCAAATTATCAAAACCAAATACGAAACAAATATCAATAAATGAAGCGGAAACTTTATTCAAATTATTAAAACCAAATACGAAACTAAATTCAAAGATACCAATACAAAATCCTAATTCAAAAGTACCAAATTCTAATTACAAATGTACATAGAATTCTAAAGCTATCAATCCTTATTTATAGGTTAAACTAACCGTTACACGGAGTATAATAGTTTCCAAATTCTAACCAAACTTGTACGACAAGTCACACAAATTACCAAATTTACAAAATAACTCTTAGAGTTTAAGACATTTTTCTAACAAATTCTACCGTGAATTCAACTCCAGTAACACCTTCTCGAAACTTGAAACCAGACGAATCTTTCGTCTTCAAATTCAATTTTCCAAATGCCAGAAATACTATCTAAATTCAAAACAAACGACCGATACCCAAAATCAGTACCCAGTACGCAAATTCAAAGAAAAACAATTCAATAGACAAACTAATTCAAACGCTATTTACTAAATAGTCAAAAACCAATGGGCCCAAAACTAACAAATATCCCAAGTATCAAACTATCAACAAACAATTCCTGAATTCAATAAATCGAACAAAACAAATCACAATCTCAAAAGCCAATGGTTCTCAATTTAAAACATAAAACATAAATGAATTTTTTTTGTCTTCTTCATGGTTAAATGAACCTATCTTTGATATCACTTATGGATAATTCAAAAGACGAAACAAATAACAAATTTAACAAACAAAACAGAAGATTTATTCAAACAGACCAAAATCAACTATCAAACCAAATTCAAAGGTACAAATACAAAATTATAATTCAAATGAACCAAATTCTAATTCCAAAGGTGCAGGCTCCCATTTCAATCAACTTACTACACTATAAACATGGTGACTTGATGGTGGTGGTGGTGATGGTGCGGCCTTGATGGATGAGAGAGAGAGAGATTTTGTATTATCACACACTAGAAGCACACACACAAGCACACACATGAATGAATCATGTATGCTTACATATTGTCCAACCAATGCCTTATGTGCTTGGGTTGGGCTTTGAGTTCTCTTAGGCTTGGCCTATTCTTTTACCTTGTTAGATTACTATCTATTGCCCATTACTTAGACTCTTACATAACGTTAAATTCTTCCTAAATATAGAATGACCATCACTTCTATTACTTTAACTAAAAGTAATGCTAACAATCTCCCCCTAAGGGATGTCATTCTGAAGTCATTCCTTAGTTGTCTTGGATGAGTTGTTGTGAATTTATCTTATTTACTCTTGATCTTTGAACCTTTAACGTTGTATAAGATGGGTCTTTATTCTTCGTTCTTTTCCATGCTTTGTGATCTTGTGATGTAAGGTTGTTGTCTTGTCTTGCCTTGATCGATCATCTTCACATTAGTCTTTGTCTTTGTATTATCATTATACTCATACATTTTGTATAGCTTTGATCTTCATACTTGAGCTTTCCTCATTTGCTTGGATATGTTCTTGACTTTTCTTTGATTAAATCTTTGACTTTGACTATTCATTCTCTTTATCTTGAACTTTTCCTGATTCGAGCTTTGATGATGATGTTGATTGTTGCGTATGTATAAGTTTATGATGGTGTTGATGTCGATGAAAGTGATTGTTCACGTCATTTGGTATCATCTTTTGTACCTGCATACTAAGGTTAGTTTCATAATCGTGTAACTCCAATTGATTATAGTGAATTTCTTCATAGAGAATTCATTCATGTCAATTGTTTTACTGATGAATGTCCTGATCCCATTCACCTTGGTCGGGCGAATCAGCCATCCTAATCTCGTGAGACATAGTTATCAATACGTTGGATTAGATCCAAGTAAAGACCTACGTCTTTAGGATTCGATTCGTAAGATGAATCTCCTTAGCAGGATTTCTAGCACTTACCAGTTTAGATGTCAAGTGTATTTGCAGCATAGTGTGGAAATACTATTTGAATCCTTACAGAGGCTATTTCAGAATTAGATGCCACAGGAGTGCTAACACTCCACAACTGTATACCTTTTGATGTGTACGTAATCACTGAAACAGTAAGCTTAATTCACAAAGAATTAACGAAGCGACCTGCTGTCAGCGCTGCTTGATATTGACACTGGCAAGAATTTTCATTCGATCACTGTGGATCACATAAGCAATTCCACTCATGAATGTTCTGGCAAGATTACTAAGATCTGCGAAGGACTCTAAAGATTTACATTTTGCATTCTAATTGATGAACAACTAATGTATGTTTTGGAATGTTTCCTAAGAGATTTTATAGATTGAATCTCAATTGGCTCTACACTCAATTTGTGCATTTTGATTTAGTTAGCGGAGGCTGGAGCAGAGTGCCACCTTTTCAATATTAACACATCTCAGAGGGAGTGGTCAATAGATTACGTGTTTATCTTCGTGAGAAATGAAACAAGTATCTGTTAAGAGAAACTTGAGTGGCTGGGAATGGGTTGTGCATTGCATCACTGGGTCCATGATGTCTTGTCGTCAATATCTTAATCATCTTTGTTATTAGAGATAGATTATGTATTGACCCAGTTACTGTCCTAAGTTTATGGAGGGCTATTTTTTTTCACCATTTCATTAACTTTTCTTTTTAATTCTTCAACCCTTCTTTCCCTTTTTCTCAATTACTCATTTTTTTTCATACCTAAGGACTTCTACACTAACTAGTGGATTGTCCCTAGGTAGATCCTTCCGGCTCTGGCTGGATCATGGGATAAAACCTAAACTTAACCTCTTATATCTTCATAATCATAAGAATTGGTTTTGTTGGTTTGTTGAAAACTTCACAGCCATTAAATCAATTTAAAAGTCACAATGTATTTGTGAAAACTTGTTTTAGTCATACATTGATTAATTTTGTTTTGAAGTACTACTCCCCCTACACATGTGCTTTAATTTTTTTTGAAAACAATTGCTTCACGTTCACGTATAGCTCTTGTTACCAATTGTTAGAGTTTGTGTACATGGTGGTTTGACTAAAAACACCTTTAAATTAGTGAATTATTCAAATAAGACTAGACATTGCGAGACACGTTTACATGGACTAGTTAAAGAGATACATTATTAGCTTTTAGGTGATAACTAGCTCTAATAACTAACTTGAAGTTATTACCCGTCACGGTGCAATTCTATTCGAGATAATCACATTTGAGTCGAGCTAAATGATTTTTAAGATTCACAATATATCACAGATTCATAAGATCACTTTTTAATCACGTTTTTCTCCCCGTAAAAAATAGCATATTATGATATTTTTTAATATCAAGGATCTTTTTGAAAAACATTTGGAGAGTCTAACGGATTATATACGCATGAAATTGTTTTTTATGAAGTTTATACACCCTTTTCATAAAAGCATTTTGATATAACTAACGAAAGTTGTTTTTATCGAAATTTTATCGTTTGAAATATTTTGAGAGAGTTATCTTTAAGCACATAAAGATTTTTGTTTCGCACTTACAGACTAAAAAGTTCTTTGTAGCAAGCATTTTAAAAAAAAAAAACAAAAAAACAGGTGCTAAAGATGGTATGTTTTGTTTTGAAATCTTTTCTTATGTAAAAAATATGTTTCTCAATAGAAAAGAATTTCCTTTGTTAAAAGCTTGAGTTGTGTACCGATGTATACACAAGTCGTTGGAAAAATGAGGTTTTTGTTCTAAAATCTTTTCGTTTGTTTATACTTGAACATTTTTGAAAAAGATTTTTTTATTGAAGTACGAGTTCTAAGCTGAAATACTTAGAAGTCTGATGCAGGATTTCTGACCAGGTTTTAATATTTATAAAGTCTCGTCTACCTATGGTTGACCTAATGCACTAATGGGCAGTGTTCCCGGTCGTGTGTAGAGTAGTAATTGGTAAAACCGAGGTCGTCCCAAGAACTATGCGTGTGGATCTAATTTAAGTTCTAGTGTCACTGGTTTTAATGGGGGTTTTATGAGTTGATTAATTAGGCTTAGAAATGAAATAAAAACAAAAGCAATTAAAAGTGGAAAAGATAATCAATAGGGAGAAGTGTGCTAGCCTAGTTACTAATCTTGTTATGCTATGATTACGTTTTCTAATTAGTGTTTTCTATCGCTCCACATGTGGGTTACAGTCACTAGAATCCTTTGGTCAATTTGTCTAGCCTATTTTCCATAGCGTCCTATTCCGTAACCTAATGATTACAAAAGTTCATGGGTTTACCCTATGGAAGAGTCATTAAGTGCTGCTACGATCTAAGACTTATTCAACGAAACCCGACCTTTCGGATCTTAGATTCCCCCTAACTTCTTAAGCATTTCTGTTTGGAAGTTGATCCTATGATCAATTCTCACGCAAGACAGTGATAGTCCTATGGTCAATTCTTACCACTATTTGCAACCTGATTCACTAGGGTCCTATGATCAATTCTCCTACCTTCCTAGATACTACCCAAACTTCCATGCTACTAAAACGAGGGTGTCCCAAAATAAGCAAAGAAATCATACATATAAAGTGATAAGGAAACAAGAAAACTACATCATAACAATAACAATTTCATAACTAGGCTAACACCAAAGGTATTTAGCCAATCATATTAAATAATGTAGTAAATTCAATGTAAATAATCATAATTAAAGATATCGAATGAATTACAAAAGTTAGATAAGAAATAACTAAAAACTTATTGATAATGATGCGATTCCTCCCTTGGAAGATGGTCTAATGCTGATGAAAATTGTAATACCTCGTAAAAATCCCATGTCATTAATAATGTTAATCACCGAAAAATTCCAATTTATGTTAAATAACCTTTTGTGTGGGTTATATTTTATATATATATATATATATGTATATATATATATATATGTATATATATATATATATATGTATATATATATATATATATATATATATATATATTTTTCTTCATAACGTATGTGTCGAACTGTAACAATTTCAAAGATAAAATGAGTACTTTGAGTCGAAATGTAAACACAAATAAGATAGAGAAGTAACGAATATTAATAAGGAAAGTGTAACTTTTTTGAAAATGTAAAAGTCGGACTAGATTTGCAATGATTTCCTTTTTAAAGGGTATAAATGGTAAAGTTAGATAAAAGGAGGATCGTATATGAAAATGATAATTTTAAATATAAGTCGATGGTCTAAAACTGTCATTTCAGAAAGTTATGGTGTAAAATGTAATATTAACTATTTGGACTAAATTAGCAAAGATCACGTAGTTTAAGGACCTTAATAGATGTTAAACATCTATATCACACGAACTCGACACAACTTCGTTCATAGATTCCACGTCTATCATTCCACTCATTAAAACCAAAGGGTGATAATAATCTAAACCTATCACATTATTTAGGTCGCAAGTGGAGCTATTCATTCCACTATTTGATTCACTACCCGTTTACTACACTACTGAGGTGAGTTCATAGTCCCACATTTTTATACGTTTTCAAATCCCGTGGGGAGATACATGCTATAAACCTGAATATAAGTATTTTTCTGTATATTATCTTGATTAATATTGCCTAAGACATTTTATTTATGCTAGCCAGATGGATAGACTTTGTGCTAGCCGGATTGATAGCCAAATACACTTTAATTATGCTAGCCGGATGGATAGACTTTGTGCTAGCCGGATTGATAGCCAAATACACTTTAATTATGCTAGCCGGATGGATAGACATTGTGCTAGCCGGATTGATAGCCAAATACACTTTAATTATGCTAGCCGGATGGATAGACTTTGTGCTAGCTGGATTGCTAGCCAAATACACTTTAATTATGCTAGCCGGATGGATAGACTTTGTGTTAGCCGGATTGATGGCCAAATACACCATTACTCATATCATATTATGATATTCCACACATACACCATTAACGTTTAAGATCATGAGACTTAGTGCAATATATAGCGAACTGTGATACTACTGATTTACTTTCTACTTAGCTTATGTTCAAACTAATTTAACTTAAAACACTATGGATTCACTCAACCTTTGTGTTGACCCTTTTAGCATGTTTTATCTCAGGTATCTAAGGATCTCAAAGCACGGAGTTGGCAAGGGCATTGGGAACCTACCCCCTTTTACTTCAAATAATTATATCATTCTTTTCAAACTCATCATCACTTTTGTGAAAACTTATCCCTTTTGGAAATTATTGTGAAATCTATGAATATTGAGTTTTCATTGAATGATATAAATTCTACTTTTAACGATTATCTATGCTTACAACTGTGATCTAATTGGTAATACCCCGTTTAAGTCTTCCGCTGCTTTCCAAAGTTTTAACGGGGTGTTACAGATTGGCATCAGAGACAGGTTATAGAGAACCAAGTGATTTTCAAAACACTGGACTATAACCGCGATTTCTAAAAGGACCATTTTTAAAACTCTACCACCCTATGCCCTCCGTGCCAACACTTACGAACTTTTGCATTGAGATTTGCTTGGCAGATTATGCATAATGAATGAATATTAACACTTTATTAACTCATGCATTGAGATTTGCTTGGCAGATTATGCATAACGAATTAGTTTTATCACTTTCATATGTTATTACGACTAATGCATGTTAATATTATTAATGACTTATATTTATTATTATTGGGATATTACAGTACCATGTCTCCCCCGATCCCCGTCATCATTCTATCTGATGATGAGACCAAAGTAACACCACTACCATCAACTACTCCACCCACTACAGTCATCATTTTATCAGACGCTGACACCGATACCACCATGCCAGTTGACCATACTACCACCTTATCCGAGACCATGTCCGGAGAGACTGAGCCCTTCGAGGAGGGTGAAGTTACTCCCACCACAGCTGTTACATCTCCATGTCACCCGACTTCACTGGTGTACGGTCCTCTGACATGGGACCAGTACATGGAGACACAGCAGTTTTTGTCTGCTGATGATCGTCCCCTATCACCACTACCCCCAGTTTTGACCCACTACTCCTCTGGGTCAGAGGCGGATGACGAGTCGTCTGACTCCGACTCTTCCGACTTAGCTTCACCCATACCACCACCACCTGCACCGGTTCGCCGGCGTAGGACAGTCAGAATTTCTACTACTATTTTTGAGAAATCACAATCTTACATAAAAAGTTGTGCAAGTTATGGGCATCCGTACTAAGAAACACAATAACCAAGAAGACTTCGACACCATCTTATCACATGAAATCAGTCTAGTCTCGCCGCACACTCTAATCCGTAAGGACCAGTTACATCATCACCCATCATAGAAACAACCTATCAAAGAACGTAGCCACAATCAATGGGAATACCTACAGAATTCATATGAAACTTAACCTTATGACATCTCACTTTACTTCACATCATCCAATTTCGAAGGATCCCACCGACAAACAGACAACCCCTAAGTTCGATAACTACCGAATGACTCATAACCCCAAGGGCGACTAAGACTTACCCTCTCTGTACTCGATAACAATCATGATGATGATTACATTTAGCCCCTAAACCGAAACCATGTTTTCTGTGTTAAACACTAAGTACACTAACGAATCAACCAACTGATTGCTGGTAGCACCCAACACCATTCTTCAAGACTTTACTTGTCACGTTAAGTATTAAATATACCACCGAACTAGCCATTTGACTACTAATAGAACCAACGTCATCTTTTGAGGTTGCACCCTAAAACCTACTAGATACCCATAAAACATCGACCTAGTGTCCACATAACTTGAGGCCTAGACATTTTTGGTCTAGTTACTAAATTATCCACGATGAGAAACTCGTCCGCGTACCTTATGGTAATAGGATCTTAACAATACAATGAGGACCCCTCGAGGGAAGTAAACAATGAGAAGGACCAATGAAACACTCAACAAGGGCTAGGAATACACAATGGGATGAATTATAACCTGACAAAAGTCTTAAGACCTTACAGAGCAAACCGAGCCACCATTTTGGGAAATTGCCAAATCTTTCGCAAATTCTCTGAGGGTATTAGCCTGACTAGGACATAAGAGTGATCCAAAACATCATTGTTCACTAAACCAAACCTTAGAGGTAAATCAAGCACCTCTGTCCGTGATTAGGAATGCCAATATACCATAACTTGACACTATTCGCTCAATGTACAAATCACCCTTTCCACACCGTATAATAAGATTCCCCTATGAGTGATAGATACTCGGATTTGGTAAATCAATATACAACCACCCTTACAACGTGTCCTTTAGGAGTTCTAGATTATTCAGCCTCAAAAATCCGTTTTAAATTAACCTCACTACCACGCAGAAATGCCAAACGGACCCAACGTACCAATCGGCCATTGATACACAACTATCACTTGTAGCCAAGGAAAATGCCTCATGACACAATATCCGACTCACTCATAAGTCATGATACATCCCAATACTGTCCTAGTGAATTAAATACCATATCTATAAACTTCACCCGACATTTAACCACCAAACACTATCGAACATTAGAAACTAGACTCCGTCCCTAAATTTTTTGAAAACTTATATAAATGCCATACCCCAACTATACTTTCAAATTGATGATTTCGCTTTCAAGAATCTTTCTTTAAAAATGCTTTTATATCAACTACAAAAGTATTATTCGAGATACTCATTTTGTGAGTTAAAGGTTTTCTCTGGTCAAACTATATCAAAACTTTTGCATATTAAAGAGCGACTAAGTGTTAATTTTTGTAAAGTTATCTACACCATGTTTAAAAACCCACACTACGAAATTATATATCTATTTTAGTCAAGACCTTATCAAACTTTCATATGTCTAAACATTGATTTCTGTGAAATTGTCTTATCTACACCGCGTTTAAAAATTCGTTTCACTAAACCTTAAATTTTTCAGGGTCGCATTAATTGACTCAACTATTAACCTCAAGCAAAGAAATTTGTGTCTTTTATATTAATTTGGTCCGATTCGCGTAAACGTGTACTCAAATAAAAATTTTGAACAACATTTTTATCAACACCTCTAAGCAAGAAGACGCACAATCTTAGGACAAATATTAGGATCAAACCTCGAAGTGCCCAAGATTGACAATAGCGACATGCCATACCTTAACACTATTCCTTCAAAGTGAAACTTTCCCACTCATCCTGTAAGATAAGATTCTCACCCTGGTAGAAGCACGTGAAATTGAATAAGCAGTTACTTAGGAGACGACGAGCCCTTTCAGAATGTTAGATAGCATAATCACTTTGGCACATGACATCACTTTCACTTGGATTATAAGAGGTCACATCTGACCGTAAGACCCTTTAACTTCTTTCTATAACGAGACAAACATCGCTCGACAAAGTACCCGGATTTTTAAGACTACTTCCTGTTCTATAAACAACTTGCTGTGATAATTCCCCATCAATTGTACTTTCTATTTTCCATATTATCAACAAATTTGTTATCACTCATAACATCTTTCCTTAAATTGCCATTTTGTAAACGGCATGGGTTGAATCTATTTAAACACTGAGAATTATAACGACTAAACCGAACATCACATCATTGTTACTAAATTATACATAGCCTAGCTACCTATGTCTAATTCAGGAGGGATCATGTTATGCTGGGAGCAGTTATTTATAAATCCTATCACAAACAAACTGATTCATCATCTACAAAAGCTGAAGATTAGCAACTTTCTCTACATTCACCAAGTTCTCGACCGGAACCCTCATTGTTAAAATTTGTTATTTACAAACTCCTTTGTTTAACGGGTAGGTTACCCCCACAGATTTTTGATATTCATGAAACCCTGGTCGTACCTTTGAAAGAAATTCGACTCGACGATAAGCTAAATTTTATTGACGAACCAATAGAAATTTTGGATAGAGATGTCAAACGTTTGAAGCAAAGCCGCATCCCTATAGTCAAAGTTAGATGGAACTCTAAGAGAGGACCGGAGTACACATGGGAACGTGAGGATCAAATCTGTTCTAAATATCCTCACTTGTTTGATAAAACAACTCCGACAACTACCACATCTTAGGATTCGGGATGAATCCAGTCTAACGGGTGGGTACTGTAATACCTCGTAAAAATCCCATGTCATTAATAATGTTAATCACCGAAAAATTCCAATTTATGTTAAATAACCTTTTGTGTGGGTTATATTATATATATATATATATATATATATATATATATATATATATATATATATATATATATATATATATATATATATATATCAAGCAACGATTACCAAGTCACCCAAACGATTACGAAACTTATCATGAATAGCTCGCTTGCGCACCGACCATGAAAGTCAAACAAACTCTAAGAATTTCTACACCGAATCTGAGTAGTAAACACATGATACGAAAGCATTAATTATTTCACAAATCTTATACATATACACTTGTTCATTTCCTCTTTTCCTCTTTCTCTTAGGCCGAACTAAAACATCACAGCCCACTCTTGATTCTTTCTTTCTTTCTTTGGGCCAAGGACACCAAAAGCCCACATCCTCATCTCTTTGTTTCTTCCCTTCCTCGTCTGTGGGCCGAACGGGACAACACCAACACATAAAACCAAAATCTAAATATTTCATTTTACTTCCTTTGATTTCTCGACACAAGCTAAACCAAAAACACCACTAACCCAAAACTTATACTTTCTTTTTTGACCGAACTACTACAACACCACCCAACACAAACGTGTAAAACTTGCCATTTCATTTTGTTGTTGATCTTACTTCCAATCGACATCAACTCATGCAACACAACCCCAAGAACATAAAACATGGGAAGTATAAAGATGCTAATCACATCTTAATGGTACCTTTGTCCCCTCCAATCTCTATTACCCATTGGACATAACTAATATACACCCTAAGTCAACTATTATGGAACTCTTGAACTAACTATCTCCTAATTCCCCATACATGAATCGACAAGCATAGGTTGTACACTGTCCTTATGCTACTGCCAAACCACCAAACCATCCATTATTCCCCTTGTTTAGCCACTAAACCACCTTGAGTATTGGGTGATAAGACTTCCTAGTTCAAGTACTAGATTTACCAATGTCAACCTCTATGCCATTAGGTCTCAATCCTATATAAATAAGACACCCTCCTCACTCTTAACACTACACTACACAAAAGCAAATCACACTTCTTCATACTTTAATACTGTCGAGCAAGAAGAGAGATGCAGCAAGGATAGTTGGGTTACATTGCAAGTTCTTAGGTTTTATTTGCAAAAGGGTTTCCTGTTCATCAAGGGTTTTCAAGGTCAATAGCTCGTGTCCGCAATCTCCATTCGTTCCCCACCTCGTACGCTCTTCACCATAGTCGCGGTATTGTGAGTCTTCACCCCCTCTCCTCTCATCTGTGTTTATTCTTTTTACACACTTCTTGCACCACGTAACTTAACATAAAAACACGCATGAAACACTAACTTATTACAAACTAAAACACACTTACACGCCTAAGAAATGCCTCGATAGCTTCTTATTTTAACGTGCAACATGTATAAAATTTAATGTCAAACGAATCCTTGCTATAAGTTAAAACAAGTTAACGAGACATGCAAAGTTTTCGACCTTAAATATCACACGAAACTACCCCAAGTTCTACGCCCAGTCGAACGCTAAATCCTTTTCTTTAAAAATCGTTTGGGCCTCAAACGGGTTAACTAGCCCAACTATATTATTTTTCTTCATAACGTATGTGTCGAACTGTAACAATTTCAAAGATAAAATGAGTACTTTGAGTCGAAATGTAAACACAAATAAGATAGAGAAGTAACGAATATTAATAAGGAAAGTGTAACTTTTTCGAAAATGTAAAAGTCGGACTAGATTTGCAATGATTTCCTTTTTAAAGGGTATAAATGGTAAAGTTAGATAAAAGGAGGATCGTATATGAAAATGATAATTTTAAATATAAGTCGAAGGTCTAAAACTGTCATTTCAGAAAGTTATGGTGTAAAATGTAATATTAACTATTTGGACTAAATTAGCAAAGATCACGTAGTTCAAGGACCTTAATAGATGTTAAACATCTATATCACACGAACTCGACACAATTTCGTTCATAGATTCCACGTCTATCATTCCACTCATTAAAACCAAAGGGTGATAATAATCTAAACCTATCACATTATTTAGGTCGCAAGTGGAGCTATTCATTCCACTATTTGATTCACTACCCGTTTACTACACTACTGAGGTGAGTTCATAGTCCCACATTTTTATACGTTTTCAAATCCCGTGGGGAGATATATGCTATAAACCTGAACATAAGTATTTTTCTGTATATTATCTTGTTTAATTTTTCCTAAGACATTTTATTTATGCTAGCCGGATAGATAGACTTTGTGCTAGCCGGATTGATAGCCAAATACACTTTAATTATGCTAGCCGGATGGATAGACTTTGTGCTAGCCGGATTGATAGCCGAATACACCATTACTCATATCATATTATGATATTCCACACATACACCATTAACGTTTAAGATCATGAGACTTAGTGCAATATATAGCGAACTGTGATACTACTGATTTACTTTCTACTTAGCTTATGTTCAAACTGATTTAACTTAAAACACTATGGATTCACTCAACCTTTGTGTTGACCCTTTTAGCATGTTTTATCTCAGGTATCTAAGGATCTCAAAGCACAGAGTTGGCAAGGGCATTGGGAACCTACCCCCTTTTATTTCAAATAATTATATCATTCTTTTCAAACTCATCATCACTTTTGTGAAAACTTATCCCTTTTGGAAACTATTGTGAAATCTATGAATATTGAGTTTTCAGTGAATGATATAAATTCTACTTTTAACGATTATCTATGCTTACGACTGTGATCTAATTGGTAATACCCTGTTTAAGTCTTCCGCTGCTTTCCAAAGTTTTAACGGGGTGTTACAAAAATCATCCTGGAATGGTGCCCTAGTTGACCCCTAGGAGAGGGGGAAAAGAGATACTGATAAATGCTGAATTGGGGCTGTATTTGTAGGCCTCAACAAAGCTACGACGTAACTTTAAGTGTAAGTTACGCCGTAACTATTTTTGGTAAAAAAATATTCATTAGATATGCAAATTTACGCCGTAAATAAGTATTCGGTTACGGCGTAACTGTCTTCGTACTTTTATTTGCCATCATATTTGAAACTTTAATGGACTTGTCTGTGTTTAGCCCCTGAGATTTCATTGTGTTTCATTTTAAGTACTTGTGTCTTTATAAGTATAATACTTATCGGATATGTACGGATTCAGCCCCGCATCGTTCTTGACATTTTTATACATGATCCTTGTGACATATTTAAACTTCCTTTGAATTGTCACCTTCAGTCCCTGATCGTTCTTGTTATTTTTATAACAAGTCCTTGTGATAATTAATTATTCATGTGATTCGCCCAGCTTTAGTCCTCCATCGTACTTGTTATTTTTCTTTTTAGTCCCTGAGTAATAAATAAACTTCGTATCAATTTGCTGCTTTCAGCCCCTAGACTTCAACTCCTTTGCGCCCAAGGTATAAATTACGGCGTAAGTCCAATATAACTTACGCCGTAAGTCTTCGTCAGCATGAATTATCCACATGTATATCTACTACTACGACGTAACTAAATCGCAAGTTATGCCGTAACCTTCACACTTGGTCACTACGTCGTAACCTTGAGGTAGGTTACGATCATAGAACTCTCGTAAACACTTCTACGCCGTAACCTTTTAAATTGTTACGGTGTAAGTACCTTGACAATGAAATTCTTCTAAGTATGGAAATATATACGACGTAACTATTTTTGGGGAGTTACGCCGTAACCTGGAACTGTGTTGACTTTGGTCTTCTAGTGTAAATCCTAGTTACGGCGTAAGTAGAGCATGGAATTACGCCGTAACTCTTGTCTGGTCAGCATACTCTTGTATATTTACTTTAAGAACCTTCCAATTCCGCGTCTCTTCGTTCCTATGCTCATTAATATCCTGAAAACAAAATATTTACAAATAAGAGTATATATTCAAGTAAAATGATATAAATGATGAGCATATTAGGGGGAAATTGACACTAAAATATCAGGACAATTTAATGTTATCAAATATCCCCCCACTTGAACTCTATTTTCCCTCAAGTAGACTTTATTAGAATCATTCTTAAAAAGATACCTCCCAAGAAACTTGGAAAATATGTGTTTAAAAACTTCCGATGATAGAATTTATCAAAGCCGAACACCTCACGAAATGGGAGCAAAACACTCATACTCTCTCTATTATAAGTGTTAATTTCGGGGTGGTCACTCAATGCACGTTCGTAGCATGTATTCTATCATAGGCTTGGCAATTACACAAATCTCCACCACTGGAGCTAAGGTAAAAACAATCCTTAAAGCCAATGTTGGGTGAATAAATATAAGGCTACGGGTGATTTGTCACTACTAGCATACTACGGCGAAGGCGACAAAGACCATCGATACATGACCAAATTCATTGCCAAGACACCAATGACTGCTCACTCTTTCACCTAAGAATGGTTCATGACTAAAGGGTAGTATAAGACATGGGATGCACATAAATGATGAAAAATGAAAACTAGCAAATAGTCTTAGCCTATAACCATGTTGTTACCGCCCACCGTCCATCCAAAGTCCAAGCTTCAAGACGCGAAAACCGGATCATGATGTAGTAAGTTAGTGTGCCATGATTAGATGTCATATAGCGAGGTACACACTAACTTGGTCTTCAAAAATCTTCAATCAAATGTGATCGAGCTGGGATCCTCGACTCTAGTTCAATAAGCTCCATACATAAGGATTTATGCTTAGAATACATGCACTATCCTTTTTACAACATTAAACAAATAAATAAACTACTATTTTTTTTCTTTTTTCATTTTTTCTTTTTTCATTTTCTTTTTCAACTATAAACAATAAATAGACATCACCCCACTTGAGATGTATCATATATGAGGAATATGGGGGGTCTTCAATGATCTTCAAAAATATTTCTTCAATGTAGGCATGATTGCCGACTCTCTCTCTACCCAAACCTCAAACTTAGGCAAACGGCGACTTCCCAATCACAAACTAAGACTACACGATAGGCTAAGGCGAATAGGTGTAACGAAACAATACATTATATGGGTAAAGAAACGAAAAGAATGGCTCGAAAGGGTATATCTAGGGGTATCTTGCACTAGAGATGAGTGCAACAAAAGGGTTTAACACGGGGGTCAAAAACTCGAGGTGACTAATCGATAAACAAACACAATTAAACACATATGGGCTATTTGGTGTAAATCCTAAACATTGCCTTATCAAAATGTCCCTTCCAAATGTATCAAGCTGACTCGACACACTACTCGTCTATGGTCTCGAAATGATGTAAAAGCCAAGTTCTAAAGTTTACAATACTACCGGCACATTCAATATTTGGTGGATTTGAGTAAAATGGGGAAAATAAAAGGCTAAACCTCACCATTGAAATCAAGGGTTATAGTGTGCTCGGCTAAGGTCTATTCTAGTTAGGTTAAGAAAAACATGTCAAAAAGTTTCAAAAATGGCATAATTTTTCAAAATAAACTAGAAAGGAAATAAAAAGGAAATAAAAATCTCTAAAATCTCTGAAATCACGTCACTACCCACAAGCATAAATCTAAAATAAAAAGGAAATAAAAACAAAAATCTAACTCACTTTCGTAGGAATCACGGTTGCATTTAGCATATGCAACAAGCCTTTTAAACACCTCGGTGTCCTGAGTGGATGAGTGGAGTCTCGTGAGGGTTTACATGGAACACACTCACAAAGTTCATTTACTAATAAAAATATACAAGCATGGAAATTGTTATTTTTATTTATTTATTTATTTTTTTGAAAATGGCTAGTGACAGGAAGTAGTTACGGCGTAACTACATCGACTGAGTTACACTGTAAGTAAAGTGACCTGACAATTAGCTCGTGCTGGCAAATCGTTAAGGCGTAGCCGCAACAATAAAGTTACACCGTAGAAAGTCTCTGATGTAATCTCAGAAAACTCGACTTATTTAGATCACAAGATGTCCCTCCAGCACTGCTCCTGTATTTCTTCGTCGTAGAAACCTGTAAATATGATGCACCAACATACCAAGCATAAAATCCTAATAAAATCTAAAGCTAAAATAAAAATAAAAAGATAGGCATGGGGTGCCTCCCATGAAGCGCTTGTTTTTGTTCGAGTCACGAGCTTGACCCCACCCTTATTTACTAAGTAAAAGGGTGTTCATCCCCTTACTTGAAATCAAGTGTGGGTTAAAATAGCAATAAACATTATGAGGGTGTAAATTTACTACGGGATAGGGAAATGATAAATTGAGATTAAACCTTGTAAGAGATGTCATTTCCTTTTTTTCCTTACCCGAATTGGTTGATGCCTTGGATGATTTGAATACTTCGTGTTGTGGTTGAATTTTTGGTCTCTATGCCATGGTAGTGTCCAAAATTTCGCCTCCAAATTCCTTCTCAAGCTCGACCATAATCAGGTTAGTAGCTGGTGCTATATAACCATCATCGGGAGGTGTGATATGTATGGCATGCGAGGTTATGGGTTGCACCTCGTCATCAATAGTTTTGGCAGCCTGTATAGGAACACTAGCAAGATCGTTAGTAATAAAATTAAAAGGAGGGTTAGAATTGCTACCATTATGTTTGCTAGGTATTTCCTCCTTTGCTTGCGGAATTGCATCATCAACCCGTAAGCTCATCCCTTCCATCTTCCTTGATTGATATTTGCTTGCTTCATCTTCTTTCCTCATAACCTGCAATTGATTAGGGTATGTAACCGGTGGCATGTACGGTTGCATCACTGGCTTTGGTTTAGGGTCAGCTTGTATAGGAGGCGTACGTATTTTCCGAAGCCTTTCTGTGTCCTCGACCTTAATACCCCAAAGATCATCCATGTCATCTTCATCACAAACCTCATGACCTTCCTCTTTCTCCTTGGCAGTGTTGATATTGACATTATCAATACCCTGTTTACAAATACTAGCAAATATATTAGTTAGGGGAGAAATAGGAAAGTTAATTGGATCCTTACTTATTTCTTCATTCTACATATCCTTCAATTGGTCAATAGCCGGTGGCATGTACGGTTGCATCAACGGCTTGGTATTTAGTGGGTGAGATTGAGAATAATTGTCAAGAGGAGGTAATCTTGTAGGGACCTCCTTAGACACGAAATCCTTCTAAAATGTATCAATCTCAACCTCCTCGTCAGAATACAGATATTCTAGAGTTATTTTTGTAGGAGCTTCCTTCGATATGAAATCTTTCCAAAATTCATCATCGTCGATCTCCTCATTAGCATCCGGATACTCCAAAACTTCAGTTTTCATATGGATAAATGGATCAAAATACGACCCCTCATACCTTTTAGACACGCCCATAATCATTGGACTAGGAAATGCATAATCGGCTTTTTTATATGGTTGCAGAGTTTGAGAGGAAGGTTTTGGAGTGGGAATTCTTGCAAGAGC
Source organism: Artemisia tridentata subsp. tridentata (assembly GCA_021014915.2). Taxonomy (NCBI): domain Eukaryota; kingdom Viridiplantae; phylum Streptophyta; class Magnoliopsida; order Asterales; family Asteraceae; genus Artemisia; species Artemisia tridentata. The sequence goes on along the minus strand of CP139502.1, from coordinate 174,345,009 downwards.
ACTCCTTGATCAAAGATTCCTCATGAATGTAATATTCTTTTTGCGCTCATACTCCAAATATTCATTCATCGTCATGTTATCAATATCCGGCTCCATCTCCATCATTTCCTGAAATACAAAAAGAAACAAAGAAAAAAGAAGGGAGAAAGAAAACAAAGATCTTAAAAGCTAAGAAGAGCAAAAAGAAAATAAAAATATTACAAAAACTTAAATTAACACCCTATATAGCTCCCCCGCAACGGCGCCAAAAACTTGATGCAGGATTTCTGACAAGGTTTTCATATTTATAAAGTATCGTCTACCTATGGTCTACCTAATGCACTAACGGGCAGTGTACCTGGTCGTGTTTAGTGTAGTAATCGGTAAAACCGAGGTCGTCCCAAGAGCTATGCGTGTGGATCTAATTTAAGTTCAAGTGTCACTGGTTTTAAAGGGTGTTTTATGAGTTGATTAATTAAGCTAAGAAATGAAATAAAAACAAAAGCAATTAAAAGTGGAAAAGATAATCAATAGGGAGAAGTGTGCTAGCCTAGTTACTAATCTTGTTATGCTATGATTACGTTTTCTAATTAGTGTTTTCTATCGCTATACAAGGGGGTTAAAGTCACTAGACTCCTTTGGTCAATTTGTCTAGCATATTTTTTATAACGTCCTATTCCGTAACCTAATGATTACAAGAATTCGTGGGTTTACCATATGGAAGAGTCATTAAGTGCCGCTACGATCTAAGACTTATTCAATGGAACACGGCCTTTCGGATCTTAGGTTCCCCCTAACTTCTTAAGCATTTCTGTTTGGAAGGTGATCCTATGATCAATTCTCACGCAAGATAGTGATAGTCCTATGGTCAATTCTTACCACTATTCGCAACCTGATTCACTAGGGTCCTATGGTCAATTCTCCTACCTTCCTAGATACTACCAAAACTTCTATGCTACCAAAACGAGGGTGTCCCAAAATAAGCAAAGAAAACATACATATAAAGTGGTAAAGAAACGAGAAAACTACATCATAAGAATAATAATTTCATAACTAGGCTAACACCAAATGTGTTTAGCCAATCATATTTAATAATGTATTAAATTTAATGTAAATAATCATAATTAAAGACATCGAATGAATTACACAAGTTAGATACGAAATAACTAAAAACTTATTGATAATGATGTGATTCCTCCCTTGGAAGATGGTCTAATGCTGCTGAAAATCATCCTGGAATAGTACCCTAGTCGACCCCTAGTAGAAGGGGAAAAGAGATACTGATAAATGTTGAATTGGGGTTGTATTTATAGGCCTCGACAAAATTACGACGTAACTGTAAGTGTAAGTTATGCCGTAACTATTTTTGGTGAAAAATATTCATCAGATATGCAAAGTTACGCCATAACTTTGTATTCGGTTACGGTGTAACCGTCTTCGTACTTTTATTTGCCGTCATATTTGAAACTTTTATGGACTTGTCTGTGTTTAGCCCCTGAGATTCCATTGTATTTCGTTTCAAGTCCTTGTGCCTTTATAAGTATAATACTTATAGGATATGTACGGATTCAGCCCCTCATCGTTCTTGAAATTTTTATATATGATCCTTGTGACATATTTAAACTTCATTTGAACTGTCACCTTTAGTCCCTGATCATTCTTGTTATTTTTATAACAAGTCCTTGTGATAATTAACTCTTCATGTGATTCCCCCAGCTATAGTCCTCCATCATACTTGTTATTTTTATTTTTAGTCCCTGAGTAATAAATAAACTTCGTATAAATTTGCCGCTTTCAGCCCCTGGACTTCAACTCCTTTGCGCCCAAGGTATAAACTATGGCGTAAGTCCAATATAACTTACACCATAAGTGTTTGTCAGCATGAATTCTCCACATGTATATCTATTACTACGACGTAACTAAATTGCAATTTAGGTCGTAACCTTCACACTTGGTCACTACGGGGTAACCTTGAGGTAGGTTACGATCGTAGAACTCTCGTAAACACTTCTATGGCGTAACCTTGCAAATGGTTACGGTGTAAATACCTTGACCATGAAATTCTTCAAAATCTGGAAATATATACGGCGTAACTATTTTTGTGGAGTTACGTCGTAACCTTGAACTACGTTGACTTTGGCCTTCTAGTGTAAATCCTAGTTACGGCATAAGTAGAGCATGGAATTACACCGTAACTCTTGTCTGGTTAGCATACTCTTGTATATTTACTTTAAGAACCCTCGAATTCCGCGTCTCTTCATCCCTATGCTCATTAATAACCTGAAAACAAAATATTTACGAATAAGAGTATATATTCAAGTAAAATGATATAAATGATGAGCATATTAGGGGGAAATTGATACTAAAATATCAGGATAATTTGATGTTATCAAAGTCATTTGAATTTTGAAAAACTTAAAAGATTTTGACAATCTAAAAAAATTTGAGTAATAATTTGAGTAATTTTTTCAAAAAACAAGAAGATTTATCTTCGTTTTCTTTTTAGTAAAGAATGCACTAAATGAGTACAAAATTCGCTTTATTTAAGTACGAGTTACAGTATGTCATTTAACTGCAAGTCATTTTTACAGTCCTTGTTTTGAAATCTTTTCGAGGTGATGTACCTGGACTTTCTTTTAAAAGGTTTCACGTTGAAGTGCGAGTCCTACACTGTTATGTGTGTATAAGTCATAATGAAGAAAAAAAAGGTTTAAAAGATAAAAAGTAGAAAACTATTTTTGATTTTTTGCTTTTTTTTGTTGTTGATGTTTCTGAAGTTTTGAGGTTTTCTATTGTTTTTTGATTTTTCAAAGTTTTATATTTTTTATTTTGTTTTATGGGTTTTTCAAATTTTGTATTTTGTTTTTCAAAAATTATTTATAGATAAGCGAAGTCTTTTGATTTTGAAAAATCTTAAGATGATTAGAGAAGACTCTCTAACTTTTATGGTGTTAGGCTTCACATCCTGATTCGATGAACTAAATACTTGAACCTTTCTTTAGGAAGGTCTTTAGTAAATAGATCCGCAAGTTGGTATTCAGTCCTCACAAAATATAATTCTACAATACCTTGTTTCACATGCTCTTTGATGAAATTGTAATGAACTGCAATGTATTTTGTACGTGAGTGTGGTACAGAATTGCATGAGATGGCGATGACGCTCTTCGAATCACAATACTTAGGTATTTTGTTAAAGTTAAAGCCATAGTCTCTCATGTGTGTGCGCATCCAAAGTACTTGAGCACAACATGCCGATAGAGATACATACTTAGCTTCTGTAGTGGAAAGTGCGATAGAGTCTTGCTTCTTTGAAGACCAGCTTACTAGTTTTTCTCCCAAAAATTAAGCTCCTCCAGACGTTCTTTTTTGCTGTGTCTCTACAACCTGCATGGTCAGCATTTGAAAAAGTCATGAGATCGAATCCAGATCCTTTCGGATACCAAATACCCATGTCAACGGACATACGAAGGTATCGAAAGATTCTTTTTACCTCTTTGAGGTGATTTTCTGTAGGCTTTGCCAGAAATCTCGCTAATAAACATACAACAAAATGAATATTTGGTCGACTGGCTGTTAGATACATGAGAGAACCAATCATGCTCCGATATAGTTTCGGATCAACTGGTTTTCCATGTAAATCAGAATCCTATTTCTATGTAGTAGCCATTGGGGTACTAGAAGGATCACATCTGTCCATTCCATGTTTCTGAAGGATTTCTAAGGTATATTTGTGTTGATTTAGAAAGATACTAATTGGGGTTTGATGAATTTGAAGTCCAAGAAAATATTTTTGTTCCCCCATCATTGACATCTCAAATCTGATCTTCATTAGATTTGAAAATTCTTTTGAAAGTTTTGGATTAGTGGAGCCAAATATGATGTCATCCACATAAATTTGAACGATCAAGATGTCATTGTGGTATTTTTGTGTAAAAAGAGTTGGATCAACAATACCTTTTGTGAAGTTGTTCTGGAGTAAGAATGAAGATAGTTCATAATACCATGCCCGTGGAGCCTGTTTAAGATCGTAGATGGCCTTCTTTATCTTGTATACATGGTCTGGATGTTCCATATCAACAAAGCCTTCAGGTTGACTCCCACAAACCTCTTGCTTAATAGTGCCGTTCAAGAACGCTGTCTTGATATCCATTTGATAGACCGTGATGTTCTTGTGAGCTGCGTAGGATAGAAACATCCGAGCCGCTTCTAGTCTTGCCACTAGCGTGTATGATTCTTCAAAATCTATCCCTTCTTCTTGAGAATATCCTTTAGCCACTAGACGAGCTTTGTTGCGAATTACAGTCATTTCTTCGTCTCTTTTGTTCTTCCATAACCACTTGAGATTGATAACCGGTTTGTCGATCGGTTGTTCAACTTTTTACCAAGAGTCATGTATTTCGTATTGTAGAAGTTCTTCCTGCATCGCTTCAATCCAGCTGTCATTCGCCACCGCTTCACGAATGTTATTTGATTCCTCTTCTACGCATATAGAAAGTGCAAGGATACAAAGTTCTCGATATGTTACTAGTCTGCTTCTCATCATTACTGGCTGTTATGGATCACTGAGCACTTGGAGGATTGGATGCGCTCGTGTCCATTTAAATTCTGAAGGATACCGTGGAACTACCAAATCCATGTTGTTAGCTCTTGAAGATGATTCAATAGATCCCGTTGTTTGAGTAGCAAATGGATTGTTGAACTTCTAACTCCTCATTGTTATGAATTGCTATTTGTTCATCTTGAGATTGTTGGTTCTGCTCGTTTGCAACATTTTGTGGTTGAGTGATTTCAGTGACTGGTATTTGTGTAGTTGATGTAGATGAGTTTGTTGTAGTTGGTGCTTCCTCTTCGACGGTTGTTGATGCATCTTGTGGTTGTGGTTATTGATTTTGTTGAGTGAGTGCAGCGGAACAATGTCTTGATGCATTTGTCGAATTTCCACCTTGATATTCATCAAACATTAATTCAAAAAATTTTCCAGTTTTTGATCATTAGGCTTATCACAATTTGTTGTTAGAGCTTCTTGAGGTACGAGTCCTCAAGTGATGTATCCAGAAGTCTTAGTGTTAAGCACGGGTTCTAATCTATTGTAATTAGAAGCCATCGGGTTAAGCACGGGTTCTAGAGCGAGTATCTCAGAAGCCATCGGGTTAAGCACGGGTTCTTGAGCGAGTCTCTCAGAAGCCATATGTGAAATTTCACGTTCATTGTCTCCATGATTCTTCTTGTTCTTCGATTGTAGAATTTGAATGCCCGTGAATTTTCTGCATAGCTGTAAGGTCACAATAATAAGCATAACACAAGTAATAATAGCACGTAAGAGATGAGAGAAAGAGATAAGAGAGAGTTCGGAATTATCACACGAATGAATTGCAAAAGTTTCCTTGCAATAGTGAATAAAACCAACAATAAGAGAGTAGTATTACATGTGTATTTATAGGCATTGCATTAGGGAAACACCTTAAGCCTTTCTTCTAGAAACTAACTCTATGTCACGGCCCATAGGCCTTCTAATAAGGCCAAGACTTTAATCTAACTTAAAGGCCTTATATTAAGCAACCTTGTACAATAGATTGACCAAGACCTGATTACATATGAAATGTGTTCCCAACAATCTCCCCCTAAGGATTGGTCATCAAGGTTGCTTGACGTCTTCTTTGCTTCTTAGGCTTCGACGTCTTTTGTATCTTTATTTTTTGTTCTTGTTGTGAGTGATATGGTAATGTCATGATCTGCCTTCCACCAACGTTCTTTAATCCCGGTGTCTTTACGTCTTTTCCACCATGCTCATTCTTCTTTTAACTTTGATCTTTATACATTAAGTAATTCTCACTCTTTAGCTTCAATCTTTGACTTTTGAACGTTTGCTTTGCCTTGGTTTTTGTGAGAACTTTCTTCGTGATGTTAGCATGAGCAAGATGGAAATGGTGGTGGTGGAACTCCTGGTCTCCATAAGTACCTGCAAGTAAACAGTTAGCTATAAATCATCCGGCACTTACAGGTTCGGACTTCGAGATCGTTAACAGCATAGTGTGAAAACTTTCTCTAATCCTTGCCAAGGCCGTTCCTGAATCAGATGCCCCCGAGAGAGCTAACACAGATACACCGAAGTGTATCAACGATTTAGGATGAGTCGCTGAAGTATACCGAAGTATCACTCCACGACTGTAGACCTTTTGGAACCACCTCGAACACTAAGCATAATCCACAAGGGATTACCGAAGTGACCTGCTATCAGGGCTATTTGATGTTGACCCTGGCAGGAATTTCCACTCAATCACTGAGAATCACAATTGTGAGTTCCCTCATGAATGTTCTTGGCAGATTGCTAAGATCTGTGTAGGACTCTTGTTGTTTACAACTGGTATCCATAATGTTGAACAACCAGTGTAGAAATATTAAGTGTTTCTAAGAGATCTTTTGATGTATCTTGCGGTTCTAGACTTGATTTAGTGCTTTTTGGTTTAAGTCATCGGAGGCATGGAGCAGAATGCCTCCTTTTCAATATCAACTCATCTCGGAATGAGAGGTCGATAGATTATGAAGGGTTCTCCGTGAGAAATGAAACAAGTATCTTTTGAGAGACACTTGAGTGGCTAGACAGTTTAGTGCAGTGCGTCACTGGGTCCATGACGGCTTAGTCTTCAATACCGGTGTCACCGTAGTAACATCCAGTAGCATATGAATTGAACCCAGTTTCTGCCCTAAGGTTGAACATATGGAGGGCTATTTCTTTTCACCATTTCATTTGAAAATCTCTCAAAGTGTTTATGATTATAAGAACATATTTTGTTAACACTTTGAGAGTTTTGCTTTTTTCAGAAATACTCCCCCTTCACATGTGCTCATAAGTTTTTAAGATAAATTTGCACATGTCGGGTGGAGTTAGCACTTTTGAATTGGTTGATTTTCAGTGAATATGACCGTTGCGAGACAGGTTTACATCACTAGTTAGACTAGCTTGAAATTATTACCCGTCCTGGTCATATTCAAAGAGAATCTCTCGAAAATGGTACACTCTACTCAGACAAGTCTTTTGCGAGACACGTTTACATCACTGGATAAACCAGCTTGAAATTATTACCCGTCCAGGACATGTCCTTTCGATTAATGACATTTGATATTCATCAATTCTTAGGTAAGATCTGAGTCGAGCTCATGCGAGATTTCATACTTTTTGTCACCATATTTTAATCACATTATTATTCTCCCCCTCAAAAATAGCATATTCATGTTGTTTTTGGAAAACTTTTGATTAAAATATGCTTTTTGAGGTTTACGGGAAGAATTCCGACTAGAACTTTTGTGTTGGACAAAGATTGGTTCAAGTACTCCCATTCAACAAGGGAATACTTGTTCTTTTGAGCAGAATTTTGAGAAACTTATCAAAATTTTGATTAATTCTACTCAAAAGTAAGAAGCTTTCGCTCCTTATATTAGGATTGAGGCACTGAAGCATACCTCAGGGTCCTTTCTTTACAAGTACGGGTTGTGCACTGTTATCTGTACACAAGCCATAATATATATCAAGCAAGTATAATCAATAAAGAATTATCCAACTCTTACATCAATCCGTGCTTCTGAAGACAATGAAGACTGGATCAGGTCTTTGAAAGTTCCTAATCGGAAAAGATGGTCTTCCTCCAACATATCTTTCAAGTCTCCTCATTTGGTCTCTATGAATAAGCCTTTTCTCGATCTTCAGAATAAATTGACGAACTTCTCTTAGTTGAGAAGTTGTCCACCTGCTGGTCTTGTAAAGTTCCCGATCTCTTACTCGAATAACCAACCCATCACGAACTTTTTTGAGCGTGTGATCACAGAACTTGTGAACCTCTTTGTATCCCATGAAGCAGTTGATTGAGAGATCACTCTTGTAAACAAACCCGAAGGTTGGTTCTTTCTTCATGTTATACTTGGGCTCTTGGTTGATCTTAGGAAGATGTAGAACTTGTGCGATTATGTTAATCTTCCTTTGCTAGCTCTCGACCCCAAGCTGCAAGTCTTCTACGCGTTCTTAAATAATCTTCCTTCTGATGAAGTATAGCAGTGAAGTGCTGAACGCGTATGTAAGTTCAGTAGAGAAATGATGCATCTTCCCTTGTACCTTGATAAGATACATGTCTTCAAGATCGTTGAGGTTCAAATCAAGGAAGTATGCTTCTGCGAATGTGTACATCTTCTGATCTTGTCTTTTAACCTTGATTTTATGTAGAAATGTATAATCATACCTCTTTTCCTCTTCAAGGCTAACCACATCAGTTATCCTAAAATCACTCATCACTGGAGTTGGAGACTTCTTCGTGAGTTTACTTTTGTACCATGTTCTTCTCTTCTCAATCCAGTGATATATTCCCAGTTGCACATCTTGATCGTACTGCACTCTGTTTGTAACGAAGAGTCTTGTAGCAGTTTCTTCGATGGCAGGTTGTGGATAGCTTGCTGCAGGAATCAGGGTTATGGAAGTTGCATACTTGGGTTGACACTTGATGCCGCACACAAGATGCTCGAGGTCGTTGTTGAAGAAGAATCTATATGGGACAGCAGGTTGATCTAAAGCTCCAATCACCGACAGAGGTTTAGTCCAATCCGTAATGTATGGTTGGTTGGGTTGAAAAGTGCTATCAACCACATGCATATCCGGATTTGTCCAGCTGAACTCACTAGACATTGCTCGTGCAATGTTTTCCAGGTGATATTCAAGCTCAGCTGCACTGGAAGACCTATCTTTGAGCAGGTTGAAAGCATCATTCTTGATTCGACGAAGTTCTCCTTTTGTGAGCTTTTTGATGCGTTGGTCACGTTTGAGATTTTGTGTGAACTCAAGTATGTGACCTTCATTCATGGAGTCATCGTCTACAAAAGGTTGAGCACTGACAAGTTGATCGAACCATTCATTCCCTTTTGTCGTGTCTTCGTCCAGCCATGAGACAACAGTTGGTCTTTTGGATGTTGTCTTCTTTCCAGGCTTAGACGTCGTTGCTTTTGACTTGGGTAGAGAGTCTGGTTGATCTTGGTGTTGTTGAAATTGAAACTCTTCATTTGTAGTGAACTCAAACTGATGTTCCATTGCTGTTGGTCTAGAGCCGGAAGCCTTAGGTGGCTTGGAGGCAGTTGTGGTTGCTGAAGGTCCGACAGGTTCTTGGTGTTGAGAAGTGATGAGGCGAAAAGTGTACCGCTTTTAAGGGGTCATTTAAGCCCGAAATCGTATTTATTTGATCAAATATTGCCCTAAATCGTTCCTTTTGTCATTTTAGGTACTTTTGAGGAGAAATCTGGAAAAGGAGGCATTTTGGACGTTTTTGGAGCATTAAAGTGAAGAATACGACAAAGTCTCAAAATCGGCTGAAATTTACCTTTGACGGCGTCAGAATCATCTCTTGACGGCGTCATGCCTTGGCAAGAAAAGTGGGATGTGAAATTTACTCATGACGGGCCAGTGAGTTAGCATGTGAATTCTGACGGCGTCACGCTTTAACCAAATCAAGGGCGTCACGGCTTAAATCATAAGGGGACGGCGTCACGTTCATGATCCGACGGCGTCAAGCCTTGATAGGCCAGAATGGATTTTTGAAGAGCTAAAGAGGGACGGCGTCAAGAAGGTCACCCGGGAACACTAAAAGCGGCGAGGTGACGGCGTCACAATGCATAAGGTGACGCCGTCAGATCCAAAAATCTATATATAGTTTTCTAATCTTTTGTCATTAAGGGAGAGCTTAGTGTGTGGAATTTTGGGATAAAACCCTAAGACGATTTTAGCTACTTTTTCAGGGCTTTTTGCCTTGAGATCTTCCATGTTTCATTGAAAGATAAGTTATCAATTAATCATTCAATATGTCTATGTGTTGTTTGATTCTATCTTATGCTTGTCTTTTGTTTAACATGTTAGGCTAATTTTATCTTGTGTTTGCTTAGATCTAATGAAACCTAGCTATTGATTATTGGTTGTTAGTGTGTTGTTAGTTGTATTGGATGATTGTTTATCTATGTTAGGCTTAAGAAAACTGGCTAACTTCCTATTCGGTAACTTGCTTGAACGTCTTAAGAAACATGAACCAAACGCGTACTAAAGGTTTTTATGGTTGTATTTAATGCACAAGCGAATTCTAGTGATCCCATGTTAGGAGCTTCCTAGCCGGCTCGACATAGGAGTGAAGTAGGAGCTTGTAGAGTTGGGGAAGTAAGTACGCCACCCCACGAATGGTATTAAGGAATACACCCGTCATCCACGCAACTAATACACACTAATTAACCGGTAAAAGATAGTTAGGGAGTAAGGAAATCTAAGTAAACACATTTCTCTACACATAAGTTTCTCACCACATTTCATTTGTGTTATTTTATTTTATTGCATTTGTAGTAATTTTGGGTTAGTTGACTAGCAACTAATTCCACCCACTCCTTCAAAACCCAGATTTTACTTGCTTTCATAAAATTATAAAAACATAAAAAAGAATCTTCCTCAACCCTTAGACCTAATTAGAGTAGCCTTTCATACCTAACGAACACTATTCCCTGTGGAGAACGATCAATCCCCGTACTTACCACTACACTATACTACATCGGTCAGGTACACTGCCTGGTGGGGTTGTAAGCCTCTTGAGATCCCTCGAGAGGTAAAACCTGTTGTAAGGTTACAAAACCACGCAATCAAGTTTTTGGCGCCGCTGCCGGGGAGTAGTTATTGTTTAGGTTGAATTTTTATTTCTATTAGGTCTACTCACTAGTTTCCTTTCTAGTGAGATTTTTATTTTATTTTTCTAGGGTTTCTTTAGTCTATCTATTTTCTTCGTGTCTTTGTTCGTAACCATACCGTCCGACATCATGGAAGATGGTAATATCCTTAACCCCCACAACCCACCACCACAACAACCACCACCACCTCCTAGAGCCCGTACTTTAGGAGAGTATTCCCGTCCTAGCCACCATGGCTATCGAAACACCATTGAGCTCACTCAAGGAGCCAATATCACACCCTTGCGATCCGACACCATCCGGTTGGTGCAAAGCGGATGCGCATTCCATGGACTTCGTTCTGAAGATCCTAATCAACATCTCAAGGACTTTCTTAAAATCGTTGATTCTATAGACCTTGATGTTGCCACTCGAGAGACGACCCGATTGCGTCTCTTCCAATTCTCTCTGCGGGACCAAGCTAGTCAGTGGCTAGAACGTCAACCCGCAGGATCCATTACCTCTTGGGATGATCTCACCACTCGTTTCCTTGCTCAGTTTTTCCCACCGGGAAGAACTACCAAGCTAAGGAATGATATCTTGATGTTCCAACAACGTCAAGGCGAAACTCTCTACGAGGCATGGACTCGATTCAAGGACTTACTCCAAAAAGTCCCTCACCATGGCATAGAACTTTGGCTCCAAGTCCAAATCTTCTATGACCATATCAATCTCTCCACGAGGCAAACCATTGACCAAGCGGCCGGTGGCAAGCTACGTGATCTAAGTGCGGAACAATCATGGGCTCTCCTAGAGGATCTTGCTCTTTATGACAACGAAAGTTGGAGTGATCCCCGTGATTTGAATAAAACGGTCAAGGCAATATCTTTGCCTTTGAACAATTCAAGCACTTCCGACCGTAGGATCATAGAACTTGAAGACCAAGTCAAGTTCCTCATGAAATCCTACGAGGCTCCTAAACCTTCAAGCCAAGTGAACAAAATCACTTCCTCATGTGAATTATGTAGTGGTCCCCACGACACTCGTGATTGCATGGAACTCCCCGAACAAGCTTTTGTGGACTACGCATCCTCGCGTACCGATGGAGCGGGAGACAAGTGGTACACTTTCAAACCCGAGCCAAACCATTATGGTGATTCATACAACCCTTCATGGAAAAATCACCCGAACTTTAGGTGGAAACAAAACAAAAACTCACAACAAACCAATTCTTCCAACCCACCTAATTGTTTCCAATCAAGCGGTTCCAACTCGAACCGTACTTTGAACAACAATCCTTCCGGCAATGGTAGTACCGATAACTTTGAAGGATTGATGTCTCAATTTATGGCATCTCAAGAAGCTCGTTTAGCCAAGTTTGAAGCCAATTTCAAACAAAAACAAAGCGAGATGACCAATAAGATTGACACTTTGTTGAAAGCCCTCAATGACCGAGAAATGGGAGCACTCCCTAGCAACACGGTCAAGAACCCGAAACTAAATGTCAACGCTATTTCATCGGTTTCGTCCCCTAGTTCTTGTCCACAATATTATTCGGTCAATTCCATGAGCACGTGTTTCAAACAAACCCAAGTCGTTCCAAATGACCAAGAAGTTATGACATCCAAATTGGTCAACAACATAGTTGAAACACCTCCCACTCAAAACCTTGACGAAGAATTCAAGGAGCTCCACCTTGAAAGTCCGGTTGTTGATGTGTTGGATGAGAAGAAGCTCAAATTAGGCGAAAAAGGGACCGCCTTCGTTCAAAACAAACTACCTAAGAAGTTAGATGATCCGGGCTTATTTGTTCTACCTTGCAAGGTCGGTAATTCGGAGGCTTATGACACATTAGCCGATCTTGGATCAAGCCTTAACCTACTTCCGTTACCTCTCTACACCTCTCTAAAACTTGGAAAACTTGAAGAAACCGAGGTAATAATAGGCTTAGCGGATGGAAGTGTTGCTTACCCGGTTGGAGTAGTTAAGGACGTGTTAGTGCACATTGGAAAACTAACCATTTTAGCCGATTTCCACGTCCTTGATATGGTTAGCGACCCTACATGCCCCTTGTTGATAGGTAGAGGATTTTTGGCGACCGCTAGTGCTATGATTGATTGTAAGGAATCCAAGATAGCGGTAGGAGAAGGAGATACTTGGTCTGTCTATGATGTTAAGAAACATGCCTATGATACTAGTGAGGAACCAACACCACATTGGCTAGAATCAAATAGGAGACCATCTAGATATGGACCTTGGATTGATAGAGACTTCATAGGACCCCAACGCCCATTTTACCTAGAAGAGGACTTTGTTAACCGAACGCATTCGGTGGAGCAACTCTTGGCTAGGGACACCGAATTGGATCCATTTGAAGACCCTCTAGTTTTTAGAAAGATGATTGATTTCCTAGGAGTTTTGCCAATTAACCTAGGAATGAATAAGTGGATTTGTGAGGAAGATGATCATAAGTGGAATTGGGATAAACCACCCAAAGATGGAGATGGGTCATGGCATATCAAGGTGACATTGTATGACCCAGATGGAGAGAAGTTTGAAAAGACATATCGTACTAAGCGAACCAATAGGAAACTTCAATCCAAGCTTAACCCTAAAGACGTCCTTGATGACGAGCTCACTTACATAGGGTAGCGTGACTTTGAGTCTAGCTACAAGACTCGTTAATAAAGAAAAGCGCTTCTTGGGAGGCAACCCAAGCTTTATTTGTTTTATTTGCTTTGTGTGTTTATTTATTTGTTTGTTTGTTTTTAGTTGTTTCCGTATGTGTGTTTAATTTTTATTATTATTGGTTCATGTTAAAAACTAATTTGTGAAAATGCTTTATTTTGTTTTTAACTTCGTCTTAACTACATATAAAGGTATTTTGCAAAAGATAAGTGTAAGGGAAATCTAAATCGGTTTATTAGAACACATATGAACATGAATCGTAATAATAATAAATTAGCATACATATTAGTATTTGTTTGAGTCAAATGCTTGTATCGAGTCATAGTGATGTTTTGCAGGATTTCCAGGAAGTAAGGTAAAGGTTTTTCCAGAAATTTTCCGGAAACTTAAAATGAAAATTTTTGTCAGGTCATTTCTGACGGCGTCAGGGGTTATAACCTGACGGCGTCAGATTTAATTTCCAGAAATTTTTGAAAGTTTTGTTTTCATAAAAAGTTTTTATTTAAAATCTCCAACTTATAATCTCCAGGAATCTGCAAAATTATCATTCCACAAGCATTATATCCTTATATATAGATTTTATCCTGCCGATGTTATGCAGGTTTTCGTGTTTGTTTTCTCAGGTTAACAGGTTATTTTGGACAAGGAAATGTTTATGGAACCAAGCTTATGGCGATGCATTAGTCATGGAGCTTCAACACTCTCTTTGGAGGAAGATTTAACCGTGTGATTTCACTATCCAACGAGCGAATCAGGGGAGTATTTGATTTCATTCTTTTACTTTTTGCTTTTACATCTTGTTATTTGAACATTGGGGACAATGTTCATCTTAAGTGTAAGGGGAGGGTAAAAGTACGATTTTAGAATGCAATTGCGCTTGATTTTTGTTTGTTTAATAATAGATGTGTAATAAAACTGAGAGAAATACTTGATTAGGGTAATTTTAGTGCCAAATTTAAATTTTTTTACAACATATAGGAGTGAAACTTTAGTTCTAATGAGCGTCTCACGGATAGGAGTTATATGACTAGCACAAAAACCGTACCACTAAAAAATTTTTCCACCCCCAAATATGTGAGGTTCGCCCCTAGAATTGGTAGGAAAAGCATTTATGCTATGATGTGTGTACCGGTAGCACTTAGATTCTAGAACTTGCGTTAGGACCATTCCGAGGCCACAAGTGAGACTACATTCGTGTAGTTAGATTTACTACATGATAAGAGGCATTAGGATTAACCCATTGTTTTACACCTGTGTTTTTGTTATAATTACATTGGCTACATTGGTCAAGTAATTCTCCCACACCCTTTGCGTTGTACTCATTTTTAGTACACGATACCCCTAGTACACCCCTCAGAGCCTATCTTTTCGTTTCGACCTTTAAGCATTTTACTTAAAGGAAGAATTTGTTACCCCACTAAAATGTACACCCAAATCGCCTTAGCCTACCTTGTATGCACTCATCTTTAGTGCATTATTGTTACAACATTTGTTTAAACCCAAGTTAATTATCTAATTGATTACATGGTTGCTAAGTCGAGTCATATCCTTGTACATATTGTTTTGGGACGATTGGGACTCATGGGTAAAGTACTAGTGTAATGGAGTAATGGGGAAGAACATCATTTATTACCCCCATATGTGCTAAATGTTTTAAAAGTACTCCAAGTGTTTCAATTATCTTAATTCGAGTCATTAGATTAGTATTTGTAAAGTTATGTAAAAATTCAAGTGTAAGGGGAATGCAACGCCCCTATGATGTATTATTTTGGATGGTAGGGTAAAAGTGTATGCAAAAAAAAAAAAAAAAAAAAAAAAAAAAAAAAAAAAAAAAATCAAGAAAAATACAAAAAAAAAATGAGAAAATGAAAAGTAGAAAAAACATACGGACTACCATCCCGTTTCATTTTATGTTTGTTTTATATTTTTGTTATTTTATTATTTCGTTTCTAGCATAAGATCGAGTCTAGTCTTGGCTTAGCAACATTGTGTAGTACATGTAATTGATCAAGATCTTTAACTCGCCACCAGTAAAATATCCCGTATCCAACAAAACCGTGTTTTCCTTTTTCCTACACCTAACGTTATAACCCATTTAAAAGCCCTCTTTGATAGTTTATCTTAGGTGCTTACGCCTAGTGGAGGAGGTTTTCGATCCTTTCCCAAGCCTATGGTAATCTATTTGCTATGACAGGTAGTGAGAGATATTTTCCGTTTTCATTTATGAGATTTATTTTGATGACACTTGAGAGATGTGAGTATCTAAACACTGCTTGTGAGGTGCTAGTATGTAATCTCCGTGCTTATTATGATTGAAGTGGAACGATTATTTGTTGTAATTACTTTTATGTTTGCATTAAATGACCCCTAACTTGTATTTTGATTAGAATAAAAGCGCATTTGCTTGAGGACAAGCAAATCTCAAGTGTAAGGGTATTTGATGAGGCGAAAAGTGTACCGCTTTTAAGGGGTCATTTAAGCCCGAAATCGTATTTATTTGATCAAATATTGCCCTAAATCGTTCCTTTTGTCATTTTAGGTACTTTTGAGGAGAAATCTGGAAAAGGAGGCATTTTGGACGTTTTTGGAGCATTAAAGTGAAGAATACGACAAAGTCTCAAAATCGGCTGAAATTTACCTTTGACGGCGTCAGAATCATCTCTTGACGGCGTCATGCCTTGGCAAGAAAAGTGGGATGTGAAATTTACTCATGACGGGCCAGTGAGTTAGCATGTGAATTCTGACGGCGTCACGCTTTAACCAAATCAAGGGCGTCACGGCTTAAATCATAAGGGGACGGCATCACGTTCATGATCCGACGGCGTCAAGCCTTGATAGGCCAGAATGGATTTTTGAAGAGCTAAAGAGGGACGGCGTCAAGAAGGTCACCCGGGAACCCTAAAAGCGGCGAGGTGACGGCGTCACAATGCATAAGGTGACGCCGTCAGATCCAAAAATCTATATATAGTTTTCTAATCTTTTGTCATTAAGGGAGAGCTTAGTGTGTGGAATTTTGGGATAAAACCCTAAGACGATTTTAGCTACTTTTTCAGGGCTTTTTTCCTTGAGATCTTCCATGTTTCATTGAAAGATAAGTTATCAATTAATCATTCAATATGTCTATGTGTTGTTTGATTCTATCTTATGCTTGTCTTTTGTTTAACATGTTAGGCTAATTTTATCTTGTGTTTGCTTAGATCTAATGAAACCTAGCTATTGATTATTGGTTGTTAGTGTGTTGTTAGTTGTATTGGATGATTGTTTATCTATGTTAGGCTTAAGAAAACTGGCTAACTTCCTATTCGGTAACTTGCTTGAACGTCTTAAGAAACATGAACCAAACGCGTACTAAAGGTTTTTATGGTTGTATTTAATGCACAAGCGAATTCTAGTGATCCCATGTTAGGAGCTTCCTAGCCGGCTCGACATAGGAGTGAAGTAGGAGCTTGTAGAGTTGGGGAAGTAAGTACGCCACCCCACGAATGGTATTAAGGAATACACCCGTCATCCACGCAACTAATACACACTAATTAACCGGTAAAAGATAGTTAGGGAGTAAGGAAATCTAAGTAAACACATTTCTCTACACATAAGTTTCTCACCACATTTCATTTGTGTTATTTTATTTTATTGCATTTGTAGTAATTTTGGGTTAGTTGACTAGCAACTAATTCCGCCCACTCCTTCAAAACCGAGATTTTACTTGCTTTCATAAAATTATAAAAACATAAAAAAGAATCTTCCTCAACCCTTAGACCTAATTAGAGTAGCCTTTCATACCTAACGAACACTATTCCCTGTGGAGAACGATCAATCCCCCGTACTTACCACTACACTATACTACATCGGTCAGGTACACTGCCTGGTGGGGTTGTAAGCCTCTTGAGATCCCTCGAGAGGTAAAACCTGTTGTAAGGTTACAAAACCACGCAATCAAGTTTTTGGCGCCGCTGCCGGGGAGTAGTTATTGTTTAGGTTGAATTTTTATTTCTATTAGGTCTACTCACTAGATTCCTTTCTAGTGAGATTTTTATTTTATTTTTCTAGGGTTTCTTTAGTCTATCTATTTTCTTCGTGTCTTTGTTCGTAACCATACCGTCCGACATCATGGAAGATGGTAATATCCTTAACCCCCACAACCCACCACCACAACAACCACCACCACCTCCTAGAGCCCGTACTTTAGGAGAGTATTCCCGTCCTAGCCACCATGGCTATCGAAACACCATTGAGCTCACTCAAGGAGCCAATATCACACCCTTGCGATCCGACACCATCCGGTTGGTGCAAAGCGGATGCGCATTCCATGGACTTCGTTCTGAAGATCCTAATCAACATCTCAAGGACTTTCTTAAAATCGTTGATTCTATAGACCTTGATGTTGCCACTCGAGAGACGACCCGATTGCGTCTCTTCCAATTCTCTCTGCGGGACCAAGCTAGTCAGTGGCTAGAACGTCAACCCGCAGGATCCATTACCTCTTGGGATGATCTCACCACTCGTTTCCTTGCTCAGTTTTTCCCACCGGGAAGAACTACCAAGCTAAGGAATGATATCTTGATGTTCCAACAACGTCAAGGCGAAACTCTCTACGAGGCATGGACTCGATTCAAGGACTTACTCCAAAAAGTCCCTCACCATGGCATAGAACTTTGGCTCCAAGTCCAAATCTTCTATGACCATATCAATCTCTCCACGAGGCAAACCATTGACCAAGCGGCCGGTGGCAAGCTACGTGATCTAAGTGCGGAACAATCATGGGCTCTCCTAGAGGATCTTGCTCTTTATGACAACGAAAGTTGGAGTGATCCCCGTGATTTGAATAAAACGGTCAAGGCAATATCTTTGCCTTTGAACAATTCAAGCACTTCCGACCGTAGGATCATAGAACTTGAAGACCAAGTCAAGTTCCTCATGAAATCCTACGAGGCTCCTAAACCTTCAAGCCAAGTGAACAAAATCACTTCCTCATGTGAATTATGTAGTGGTCCCCACGACACTCGTGATTGCATGGAACTCCCCGAACAAGCTTTTGTGGACTACGCATCCTCGCGTACCGACGGAGCGGGAGACAAGTGGTACACTTTCAAACCCGAGCCAAACCATTATGGTGATTCATACAACCCTTCATGGAAAAATCACCCGAACTTTAGGTGGAAACAAAACCAAAACTCACAACAAACCAATTCTTCCAACCCACCTAATCGTTTCCAATCAAGCGGTTCCAACTCGAACCGTACTTTCAACAACAATCCTTCCGGCAATGGTAGTACCGATAACTTTAAAGGATTGATGTCTCAATTTATGGCATCTCAAGAAGCTCGTTTAGCCAAGTTTGAAGCCAATTTCAAACAAAAACAAAGCGAGATGACCAATAAGATTGACACTTTGTTGAAAGCCCTCAATGACCGAGAAATGGGAGCACTCCCTAGCAACACGGTCAAGAACCCGAAACTAAATGTCAACGCTATTTCATCGGTTTCGTCCCCTAGTTCTTGTCCACAATATTATTCGGTCAATTCCATGAGCACGTGTTTCAAACAAACCCAAGTCGTTCCAAATGACCAAGAAGTTATGACATCCAAATTGGTCAACAACATAGTTGAAACACCTCCCACTCAAAACCTTGACGAAGAATTCAAGGAGCTCCACCTTGAAAGTCCGGTTGTTGATGTGTTGGATGAGAAGAAGCTCAAATTAGGCGAAAAAGGGACCGCCTTCGTTCAAAACAAACTACCTAAGAAGTTAGATGATCCGGGCTTATTTGTTCTACCTTGCAAGGTCGGTAATTCGGAGGCTTATGACACATTAGCCGATCTTGGATCAAGCCTTAACCTACTTCCGTTACCTCTCTACACCTCTCTAAAACTTGGAAAACTTGAAGAAACCGAGGTAATAATAGGCTTAGCGGATGGAAGTGTTGCTTACCCGGTTGGAGTAGTTAAGGACGTGTTAGTGCACATTGGAAAACTAACCATTTTAGCCGATTTCCACGTCCTTGATATGGTTAGCGACCCTACATGCCCCTTGTTGATAGGTAGAGGATTTTTGGCGACCGCTAGTGCTATGATTGATTGTAAGGAATCCAAGATAGCGGTAGGAGAAGGAGATACTTGGTCTGTCTATGATGTTAAGAAACATGCCTATGATACTAGTGAGGAACCAACACCACATTGGCTAGAATCAAATAGGAGACCATCTAGATATGGACCTTGGATTGATAGAGACTTCATAGGACCCCAACGCCCATTTTACCTAGAAGAGGACTTTGTTAACCGAACGCATTCGGTGGAGCAACTCTTGGCTAGGGACACCGAATTGGATCCATTTGAAGACCCTCTAGTTTTTAGAAAGATGATTGATTTCCTAGGAGTTTTGCCAATTAACCTAGGAATGAATAAGTGGATTTGTGAGGAAGATGATCATAAGTGGAATTGGGATAAACCACCCAAAGATGGAGATGGGTCATGGCATATCAAGGTGACATTGTATGACCCGGATGGAGAGAAGTTTGAAAAGACATATCGTACTAAGCGAACCAATAGGAAACTTCAATCCAAGCTTAACCCTAAAGACGTCCTTGATGACGAGCTCACTTACATAGGGTAGCGTGACTTTGAGTCTAGCTACAAGACTCGTTAATAAAGAAAAGCGCTTCTTGGGAGGCAACCCAAGCTTTATTTGTTTTATTTGCTTTGTGTGTTTATTTATTTGTTTGTTTGTTTTTAGTTGTTTCCGTATGTGTGTTTAATTTTTATTATTATTGGTTCATGTTAAAAACTAATTTGTGAAAATGCTTTATTTTGTTTTTAACTTCGTCTTAACTACATATAAAGGTATTTTGCAAAAGATAAGTGTAAGGGAAATCTAAATCGGTTTATTAGAACACATATGAACATGAATCGTAATAATAATAAATTAGCATACATATTAGTATTTGTTTGAGTCAAATGCTTGTATCGAGTCATAGTGATGTTTTGCAGGATTTCCAGGAAGTAAGGTAAAGGTTTTTCCAGAAATTTTCCGGAAACTTAAAATGAAAATTTTTGTCAGGTCATTTCTGACGGCGTCAGGGGTTATAACCTGACGGCGTCAGATTTAATTTCCAGAAATTTTTGAAAGTTTTGTTTTCATAAAAAGTTTTTATTTAAAATCTCCAACTTATAATCTCCAGGAATCTGCAAAATTATCATTCCACAAGCATTATATCCTTATATATAGATTTTATCCCGCCGATGTTATGCAGGTTTTCGTGTTTGTTTTCTCAGGTTAACAGGTTATTTTGGACAAGGAAATGTTTATGGAACCAAGCTTATGGCGATGCATTAGTCATGGAGCTTCAACACTCTCTTTGGAGGAAGATTTAACCGTGTGATTTCACTATCCAACGAGCGAATCAGGGGAGTATTTGATTTCATTCTTTTACTTTTTGCTTTTACATCTTGTTATTTGAACATTGGGGACAATGTTCATCTTAAGTGTAAGGGGAGGGTAAAAGTACGATTTTAGAATGCAATTGCGCTTGATTTTTGTTTGTTTAATAATAGATGTGTAATAAAACTGAGAGAAATACTTGATTAGGGTAATTTTAGTGCCAAATTTAAATTTTTTTACAACATATAGGAGTGAAACTTTAGTTCTAATGAGCGTCTCACGGATAGGAGTTATATGACTAGCACAAAAACCGTACCACTAAAAAAATTTTCCACCCCCAAATATGTGAGGTTCGCCCCTAGAATTGGTAGGAAAAGCATTTATGCTATGATGTGTGTACCGGTAGCACTTAGATTCTAGAACTTGCGTTAGGACCATTCCGAGGCCACAAGTGAGACTACATTCGTGTAGTTAGATTTACTACATGATAAGAGGCATTAGGATTAACCCATTGTTTTACACCTGTGTTTTTGTTATAATTACATTGGCTACATTGGTCAAGTAATTCTCCCACACCCTTTGCGTTGTACTCATTTTTAGTACACGATACCCCTAGTACACCCCTCAGAGCCTATCTTTTCGTTTCGACCTTTAAGCATTTTACTTAAAGGAAGAATTTGTTACACCCCACTAAAATGTACACCCAAATCGCCTTAGCCTACCTTGTATGCACTCATCTTTAGTGCATTATTGTTACAACATTTGTTTAAACCCAAGTTAATTATCTAATTGATTACATGGTTGCTAAGTCGAGTCATATCCTTGTACATATTGTTTTGGGACGATTGGGACTCATGGGTAAAGTACTAGTGTAATGGAGTAATGGGGAAGAACATCATTTATTACCCCCATATGTGCTAAATGTTTTAAAAGTACTCCAAGTGTTTCAATTATCTTAATTCGAGTCATTAGATTAGTATTTGTAAAGTTATGTAAAAATTCAAGTGTAAGGGGAATGCAACGCCCCTATGATGTACTATTTTGGATGGTAGGGTAAAAGTGTATGCAAAAAAAAAAAAAAAAAAAAAAAAAAAAAAAAAAAAAAAAAAAAAAAATCAAGAAAAATACAAAAAAAAAATGAGAAAATGAAAAGTAGAAAAAACATACGGACTACCATCCCGTTTCATTTTATGTTTTTTTTATATTTTTGTTATTTTATTATTTCGTTTCTAGCTTAAGATCGAGTCTAGTCTTGGCTTAGCAACATTGTGTAGTACATGTAATTGATCAAGATCTTTAACTCGCCACCAGTAAAATATCCCGTATCCAACAAAACCGTGTTTTCCTTTTCCCTACACCTAACGTTATAACCCATTTAAAAGCCCTCTTTGATAGTTTATCTTAGGTGCTTACGCCTAGTGGAGGAGGTTTTCGATCCTTTCCCAAGCCTATGGTAATCTATTTGCTATGACAGGTAGTGAGAGATATTTTCCGTTTTCATTTATGAGATTTATTTTGATGACACTTGAGAGATGTGAGTATCTAAACACTGCTTGTGAGGTGCTAGTATGTAATCTCCGTGCTTATTATGATTGAAGTGGAACGATTATTTGTTGTAATTACTTTTATGTTTGCATTAAATGACCCCTAACTTGTATTTTGATTAGAATAAAAGCGCATTTGCTTGAGGACAAGCAAATCTCAAGTGTAAGGGTATTTGATGAGGCGAAAAGTGTACCGCTTTTAAGGGGTCATTTAAGCCCGAAATCGTATTTATTTGATCAAATATTGCCCTAAATCGTTCCTTTTGTCATTTTAGGTACTTTTGAGGAGAAATCTGGAAAAGGAGGCATTTTGGACGTTTTTGGAGCATTAAAGTGAAGAATACGACAAAGTCTCAAAATCGGCTGAAATTTACCTTTGACGGCGTCAGAATCATCTCTTGACGGCGTCATGCCTTGGCAAGAAAAGTGGGATGTGAAATTTACTCATGACGGGCCAGTGAGTTAGCATGTGAATTCTGACGGCGTCACGCTTTAACCAAATCAAGGGCGTCACGGCTTAAATCATAAGGGGACGGCGTCACGTTCATGATCCGACGGCGTCAAGCCTTGATAGGCCAGAATGGATTTTTGAAGAGCTAAAGAGGGACGGCGTCAAGAAGGTCACCCGGGA
The DNA here is from genome assembly GCA_021014915.2 of Artemisia tridentata subsp. tridentata. Lineage (NCBI taxonomy): Eukaryota > Viridiplantae > Streptophyta > Magnoliopsida > Asterales > Asteraceae > Artemisia > Artemisia tridentata. The sequence continues at coordinate 174,322,119 of CP139502.1, read as the reverse complement.
ACCCTAAAAGCGGCGAGGTGACGGCGTCACAATGCATAAGGTGACGCCGTCAGATCCAAAAATCTATATATAGTTTTCTAATCTTTTGTCATTAAGGGAGAGCTTAGTGTGTGGAATTTTGGGATAAAACCCTAAGACGATTTTAGCTACTTTTTCAGGGCTTTTTGCCTTGAGATCTTCCATGTTTCATTGAAAGATAAGTTATCAATTAATCATTCAATATGTCTATGTGTTGTTTGATTCTATCTTATGCTTGTCTTTTGTTTAACATGTTAGGCTAATTTTATCTTGTGTTTGCTTAGATCTAATGAAACCTAGCTATTGATTATTGGTTGTTAGTGTGTTGTTAGTTGTATTGGATGATTGTTTATCTATGTTAGGCTTAAGAAAACTGGCTAACTTCCTATTCGGTAACTTGCTTGAACGTCTTAAGAAACATGAACCAAACGCGTACTAAAGGTTTTTATGGTTGTATTTAATGCACAAGCGAATTCTAGTGATCCCATGTTAGGAGCTTCCTAGCCGGCTCGACATAGGAGTGAAGTAGGAGCTTGTAGAGTTGGGGAAGTAAGTACGCCACCCCACGAATGGTATTAAGGAATACACCCGTCATCCACGCAACTAATACACACTAATTAACCGGTAAAAGATAGTTAGGGAGTAAGGAAATCTAAGTAAACACATTTCTCTACACATAAGTTTCTCACCACATTTCATTTGTGTTATTTTATTTTATTGCATTTGTAGTAATTTTGGGTTAGTTGACTAGCAACTAATTCCGCCCACTCCTTCAAAACCGAGATTTTACTTGCTTTCATAAAATTATAAAAACATAAAAAAGAATCTTCCTCAACCCTTAGACCTAATTAGAGTAGCCTTTCATACCTAACGAACACTATTCCCTGTGGAGAACGATCAATCCCCCGTACTTACCACTACACTATACTACATCGGTCAGGTACACTGCCTGGTGGGGTTGTAAGCCTCTTGAGATCCCTCGAGAGGTAAAACCTGTTGTAAGGTTACAAAACCACGCAATCAAGTTTTTGGCGCCGCTGCCGGGGAGTAGTTATTGTTTAGGTTGAATTTTTATTTCTATTAGGTCTACTCACTAGATTCCTTTCTAGTGAGATTTTTATTTTATTTTTCTAGGGTTTCTTTAGTCTATCTATTTTCTTCGTGTCTTTGTTCGTAACCATACCGTCCGACATCATGGAAGATGGTAATATCCTTAACCCCACAACCCACCACCACAACAACCACCACCACCTCCTAGAGCCCGTACTTTAGGAGAGTATTCCCGTCCTAGCCACCATGGCTATCGAAACACCATTGAGCTCACTCAAGGAGCCAATATCACACCCTTGCGATCCGACACCATCCGGTTGGTGCAAAGCGGATGCGCATTCCATGGACTTCGTTCTGAAGATCCTAATCAACATCTCAAGGACTTTCTTAAAATCGTTGATTCTATAGACCTTGATGTTGCCACTCGAGAGACGACCCGATTGCGTCTCTTCCAATTCTCTCTGCGGGACCAAGCTAGTCAGTGGCTAGAACGTCAACCCGCAGGATCCATTACCTCTTGGGATGATCTCACCACTCGTTTCCTTGCTCAGTTTTTCCCACCGGGAAGAACTACCAAGCTAAGGAATGATATCTTGATGTTCCAACAACGTCAAGGCGAAACTCTCTACGAGGCATGGACTCGATTCAAGGACTTACTCCAAAAAGTCCCTCACCATGGCATAGAACTTTGGCTCCAAGTCCAAATCTTCTATGACCATATCAATCTCTCCACGAGGCAAACCATTGACCAAGCGGCCGGTGGCAAGCTACGTGATCTAAGTGCGGAACAATCATGGGCTCTCCTAGAGGATCTTGCTCTTTATGACAACGAAAGTTGGAGTGATCCCCGTGATTTGAATAAAACGGTCAAGGCAATATCTTTGCCTTTGAACAATTCAAGCACTTCCGACCGTAGGATCATAGAACTTGAAGACCAAGTCAAGTTCCTCATGAAATCCTACGAGGCTCCTAAACCTTCAAGCCAAGTGAACAAAATCACTTCCTCATGTGAATTATGTAGTGGTCCCCACGACACTCGTGATTGCATGGAACTCCCCGAACAAGCTTTTGTGGACTACGCATCCTCGCGTACCGACGGAGCGGGAGACAAGTGGTACACTTTCAAACCCGAGCCAAACCATTATGGTGATTCATACAACCCTTCATGGAAAAATCACCCGAACTTTAGGTGGAAACAAAACCAAAACTCACAACAAACCAATTCTTCCAACCCACCTAATCGTTTCCAATCAAGCGGTTCCAACTCGAACCGTACTTTCAACAACAATCCTTCCGGCAATGGTAGTACCGATAACTTTGAAGGATTGATGTCTCAATTTATGGCATCTCAAGAAGCTCGTTTAGCCAAGTTTGAAGCCAATTTCAAACAAAAACAAAGCGAGATGACCAATAAGATTGACACTTTGTTGAAAGCCCTCAATGACCGAGAAATGGGAGCACTCCCTAGCAACACGGTCAAGAACCCGAAACTAAATGTCAACGCTATTTCATCGGTTTCGTCCCCTAGTTCTTGTCCACAATATTATTCGGTCAATTCCATGAGCACGTGTTTCAAACAAACCCAAGTCGTTCCAAATGACCAAGAAGTTATGACATCCAAATTGGTCAACAACATAGTTGAAACACCTCCCACTCAAAACCTTGACGAAGAATTCAAGGAGCTCCACCTTGAAAGTCCGGTTGTTGATGTGTTGGATGAGAAGAAGCTCAAATTAGGCGAAAAAGGGACCGCCTTCGTTCAAAACAAACTACCTAAGAAGTTAGATGATCCGGGCTTATTTGTTCTACCTTGCAAGGTCGGTAATTCGGAGGCTTATGACACATTAGCCGATCTTGGATCAAGCCTTAACCTACTTCCGTTACCTCTCTACACCTCTCTAAAACTTGGAAAACTTGAAGAAACCGAGGTAATAATAGGCTTAGCGGATGGAAGTGTTGCTTACCCGGTTGGAGTAGTTAAGGACGTGTTAGTGCACATTGGAAAACTAACCATTTTAGCCGATTTCCACGTCCTTGATATGGTTAGCGACCCTACATGCCCCTTGTTGATAGGTAGAGGATTTTTGGCGACCGCTAGTGCTATGATTGATTGTAAGGAATCCAAGATAGCGGTAGGAGAAGGAGATACTTGGTCTGTCTATGATGTTAAGAAACATGCCTATGATACTAGTGAGGAACCAACACCACATTGGCTAGAATCAAATAGGAGACCATCTAGATATGGACCTTGGATTGATAGAGACTTCATAGGACCCCAACGCCCATTTTACCTAGAAGAGGACTTTGTTAACCGAACGCATTCGGTGGAGCAACTCTTGGCTAGGGACACCGAATTGGATCCATTTGAAGACCCTCTAGTTTTTAGAAAGATGATTGATTTCCTAGGAGTTTTGCCAATTAACCTAGGAATGAATAAGTGGATTTGTGAGGAAGATGATCATAAGTGGAATTGGGATAAACCACCCAAAGATGGAGATGGGTCATGGCATATCAAGGTGACATTGTATGACCCGGATGGAGAGAAGTTTGAAAAGACATATCGTACTAAGCGAACCAATAGGAAACTTCAATCCAAGCTTAACCCTAAAGACGTCCTTGATGACGAGCTCACTTACATAGGGTAGCGTGACTTTGAGTCTAGCTACAAGACTCGTTAATAAAGAAAAGCGCTTCTTGGGAGGCAACCCAAGCTTTATTTGTTTTATTTGCTTTGTGTGTTTATTTATTTGTTTGTTTGTTTTTAGTTGTTTCCGTATGTGTGTTTAATTTTTATTATTATTGGTTCATGTTAAAAACTAATTTGTGAAAATGCTTTATTTTGTTTTTAACTTCGTCTTAACTACATATAAAGGTATTTTGCAAAAGATAAGTGTAAGGGAAATCTAAATCGGTTTATTAGAACACATATGAACATGAATCGTAATAATAATAAATTAGCATACATATTAGTATTTGTTTGAGTCAAATGCTTGTATCGAGTCATAGTGATGTTTTGCAGGATTTCCAGGAAGTAAGGTAAAGGTTTTTCCAGAAATTTTCCGGAAACTTAAAATGAAAATTTTTGTCAGGTCATTTCTGACGGCGTCAGGGGTTATAACCTGACGGCGTCAGATTTAATTTCCAGAAATTTTTGAAAGTTTTGTTTTCATAAAAAGTTTTTATTTAAAATCTCCAACTTATAATCTCCAGGAATCTGCAAAATTATCATTCCACAAGCATTATATCCTTATATATAGATTTTATCCTGCCGATGTTATGCAGGTTTTCGTGTTTGTTTTCTCAGGTTAACAGGTTATTTTGGACAAGGAAATGTTTATGGAACCAAGCTTATGGCGATGCATTAGTCATGGAGCTTCAACACTCTCTTTGGAGGAAGATTTAACCGTGTGATTTCACTATCCAACGAGCGAATCAGGGGAGTATTTGATTTCATTCTTTTACTTTTTGCTTTTACATCTTGTTATTTGAACATTGGGGACAATGTTCATCTTAAGTGTAAGGGGAGGGTAAAAGTACGATTTTAGAATGCAATTGCGCTTGATTTTTGTTTGTTTAATAATAGATGTGTAATAAAACTGAGAGAAATACTTGATTAGGGTAATTTTAGTGCCAAATTTAAATTTTTTTACAACATATAGGAGTGAAACTTTAGTTCTAATGAGCGTCTCACGGATAGGAGTTATATGACTAGCACAAAAACCGTACCACTAAAAAATTTTTCCACCCCCAAATATGTGAGGTTCGCCCCTAGAATTGGTAGGAAAAGCATTTATGCTATGATGTGTGTACCGGTAGCACTTAGATTCTAGAACTTGCGTTAGGACCATTCCGAGGCCACAAGTGAGACTACATTCGTGTAGTTAGATTTACTACATGATAAGAGGCATTAGGATTAACCCATTGTTTTACACCTGTGTTTTTGTTATAATTACATTGGCTACATTGGTCAAGTAATTCTCCCACACCCTTTGCGTTGTACTCATTTTTAGTACACGATACCCTAGTACACCCCTCAGAGCCTATCTTTTCGTTTCGACCTTTAAGCATTTTACTTAAAGGAAGAATTTGTTACACCCCACTAAAATGTACACCCAAATCGCCTTAGCCTACCTTGTATGCACTCATCTTTAGTGCATTATTGTTACAACATTTGTTTAAACCCAAGTTAATTATCTAATTGATTACATGGTTGCTAAGTCGAGTCATATCCTTGTACATATTGTTTTGGGACGATTGGGACTCATGGGTAAAGTACTAGTGTAATGGAGTAATGGGGAAGAACATCATTTATTACCCCCATATGTGCTAAATGTTTTAAAAGTACTCCAAGTGTTTCAATTATCTTAATTCGAGTCATTAGATTAGTATTTGTAAAGTTATGTAAAAATTCAAGTGTAAGGGGAATGCAACGCCCCTATGATGTACTATTTTGGATGGTAGGGTAAAAGTGTATGCAAAAAAAAAAAAAAAAAAAAAAAAAAAAAAAAAAAAAAAAAAAAAAAAATCAAGAAAAATACAAAAAAAAAATGAGAAAATGAAAAGTAGAAAAAACATACGGACTACCATCCCGTTTCATTTTATGTTTGTTTTATATTTTTGTTATTTTATTATTTCGTTTCTAGCATAAGATCGAGTCTAGTCTTGGCTTAGCAACATTGTGTAGTACATGTAATTGATCAAGATCTTTAACTCGCCACCAGTAAAATATCCCGTATCCAACAAAACCGTGTTTTCCTTTTTCCTACACCTAACGTTATAACCCATTTAAAAGCCCTCTTTGATAGTTTATCTTAGGTGCTTACGCCTAGTGGAGGAGGTTTTCGATCCTTTCCCAAGCCTATGGTAATCTATTTGCTATGACAGGTAGTGAGAGATATTTTCCGTTTTCATTTATGAGATTTATTTTGATGACACTTGAGAGATGTGAGTATCTAAACACTGCTTGTGAGGTGCTAGTATGTAATCTCCGTGCTTATTATGATTGAAGTGGAACGATTATTTGTTGTAATTACTTTTATGTTTGCATTAAATGACCCTAACTTGTATTTTGATTAGAATAAAAGCGCATTTGCTTGAGGACAAGCAAATCTCAAGTGTAAGGGTATTTGATGAGGCGAAAAGTGTACCGCTTTTAAGGGGTCATTTAAGCCCGAAATCGTATTTATTTGATCAAATATTGCCCTAAATCGTTCCTTTTGTCATTTTAGGTACTTTTGAGGAGAAATCTGGAAAAGGAGGCATTTTGGACGTTTTTGGAGCATTAAAGTGAAGAATACGACAAAGTCTCAAAATCGGCTGAAATTTACCTTTGACGGCGTCAGAATCATCTCTTGACGGCGTCATGCCTTGGCAAGAAAAGTGGGATGTGAAATTTACTCATGACAGGCCAGTGAGTTAGCATGTGAATTCTGACGGCGTCACGCTTTAACCAAATCAAGGGCGTCACGGCTTAAATCATAAGGGGACGGCGTCACGTTCATGATCCGACGGCGTCAAGCCTTGATAGGCCAGAATGGATTTTTGAAGAGCTAAAGAGGGACGGTGTCAAGAAGGTCACCCGGGAACCCTAAAAGCGGCGAGGTGACGGCGTCACAATGCATAAGGTGACGCCGTCAGATCCAAAAATCTATATATAGTTTTCTAATCTTTTGTCATTAAGGGAGAGCTTAGTGTGTGGAATTTTGGGATAAAACCCTAAGACGATTTTAGCTACTTTTTCAGGGCTTTTTGCCTTGAGATCTTCCATGTTTCATTGAAAGATAAGTTATCAATTAATCATTCAATATGTCTATGTGTTGTTTGATTCTATCTTATGCTTGTCTTTTGTTTAACATGTTAGGCTAATTTTATCTTGTGTTTGCTTAGATCTAATGAAACCTAGCTATTGATTATTGGTTGTTAGTGTGTTGTTAGTTGTATTGGATGATTGTTTATCTATGTTAGGCTTAAGAAAACTGGCTAACTTCCTATTCGGTAACTTGCTTGAACGTCTTAAGAAACATGAACCAAACGCGTACTAAAGGTTTTTATGGTTGTATTTAATGCACAAGCGAATTCTAGTGATCCCATGTTAGGAGCTTCCTAGCCGGCTCGACATAGGAGTGAAGTAGGAGCTTGTAGAGTTGGGGAAGTAAGTACGCCACCCCACGAATGGTATTAAGGAATACACCCGTCATCCACGCAACTAATACACACTAATTAACCGGTAAAAGATAGTTAGGGAGTAAGGAAATCTAAGTAAACACATTTCTCTACACATAAGTTTCTCACCACATTTCATTTGTGTTATTTTATTTTATTGCATTTGTAGTAATTTTGGGTTAGTTGACTAGCAACTAATTCCGCCCACTCCTTCAAAACCGAGATTTTACTTGCTTTCATAAAATTATAAAAACATAAAAAAGAATCTTCCTCAACCCTTAGACCTAATTAGAGTAGCCTTTCATACCTAACGAACACTATTCCTTGTGGAGAACGATCAATCCCCCGTACTTACCACTACACTATACTACATCGGTCAGGTACACTGCCTGGTGGGGTTGTAAGCCTCTTGAGATCCCTCGAGAGGTAAAACCTGTTGTAAGGTTACAAAACCACGCAATCAAGAAGCAGATCCGCCGACACTCTTAGATTTCTTGGCTTGTGAGTTCGGGTCTGGGTCTTCGTCTTTTCTTGGACATTTACTTTTTTCAGCCTCAGCTTTACACGACTCTTTCAATATGTTCGCCTTTATAGCCTCAGAGATGGCTATTTGCTCAGGAGTTGGTGAGGTAAGACTTGTTAAGCTTTCAAATAGTTGAAGTTGAACCTCTTCCAAAGTTGGTTCTTTTGGCTTCGTCGGTTGGGTTTGAAGGACATGTGGAACTGTAGCCACAATATTCTTGAGAAGATCTTCGATGTTCGACTCGAGATATTCTTCCACCTTCTTAGATGTGTTCTTAGGCAAGTACTTGTTCAAGTATACTTTAGTGTTGCCCTTGATCGCAGTGAGCATCCTTTCTTGAACGTCATCTGAAAGAAATTCATCAACTCGAGCTTTGGTATTTTGAAGCTCGTTCACTTGTCCTACAAGGCCGGTGACCATATTTGTCAAAGTTTCGATTTGGTCACGAAGCTCGTCATCTTTCTTGGCTCTTGCCAGCTTCATGGCCTACTTCACCCTTTTTGAAGCTTGGGAGATTGATTCAAGAAGTTTTTGTTGTTGTTTCTTGATTGATTTCTTTCTTGACTTGCTTGTTGTTGTTTGTGTTGATGGTGGTGAAGAGTGTGTGGATGATTCAGGAAGTTTTTGGACTTTGGGTGGAAAAGCTTGCTTAGATACCGGAGGTATGTTATGGGTAATTGGAGGAGAGTGTGGAGGAGTGGTTGGAGGTGTTTAAATATATTCTTCGGCTTCCTTCTCCTCAGCCCTTATCCTTGCCAACCTTTCTTCCTCCTCCTTTTTATTTTCCAATTCCAATTCTGCCGCAGCTTTTCTGATCACTTCCTCATAAACAAGCACCTTCTCAGTATCATCATCCTCATCCATGTCAAAATCTCTAGTCTGTTCATCTTCATCTAGTTCCTCGTCATTACCGGGTTGATTAACCGGATCTGAACGAGGTGGAATAACTTCTGCTACAACTCTAGACCTACCGGGTTGATTAACTGGATTGACGAGTGTCTTGTCTTCATCAAATTCTTTGGCGATTTCCTCATCGATTATCATCTATTCTTCAAGCATCATCTTCCTCCGCCTTTCTTCATCAGCTTTAAAGGACTCACGACTTTCATCTAGAGCAATCTTGGTAGCAATTTCTTCTGTGGAAACCGTAGAGGGGGGGGGGTGAATACGTTTCCATTTAAAAACTTAAAAACTTTTTGTATCAAACACCCGATCAAGTGTGACGTAATATGAAAAGTGTCAACAATGATCATATAACATCTAGAGATGAATAAATTAAACTACATCACAAGCACAATCAAATCATAACACATACATAATCAACATAACATAAGCAACAAGCCACACAAACATAAACGCAATGCAAATATAAATATAATGCGATAAAGAATAAAATGAAAGTAAAGAGATAAGTAAGAAGGCGCAAACTGGACACGATGATTTATAGTGGTTCGATCACGAAGCTCCTATTCGCCCTACTCCACTCCCCGAGTACCCAACTCGAGAGTTACTTTACTAATCAAGAAGCTCCCTTCAGGTGGAGAAAACCGTACAACATCGCTTATCCAATTTTCGACACTAAGCTAAATGTCGAGTGCTAATCTTAGCTAGCACCAATCTACCACGATCCACATGATCTACCCATGATCTACCTGATCTACCCTTGATCCACTTGATCAACACACAATCACACAATCTATAAGAGATCTCCAAGATCTCACCAAGATCACAATGATCTAATCCCACTTGACTCGATCTACCCAATCTACCCTTGATCTTCTTTATCAATCACACAAGCCCACAAGCTTCAAGAGATCTCCAAGATCTCGAAAAGATCACAATGATCAACCCTCACTTGACTCAATCTACCCTATCTACCTTTAATCAACTTGATCAACACACTAGCTCACAAGCTACAAGATATTTAATATCTCTATAAGATCATAATGATCTTCCCTCACAAACTCTCAAAAGAAAGATAGACTTGATGTATACTATAATACAATCAAGTGTGTAACAAATGTTACAAGTGCTCTACCTACAACTACAACACTTTGTATCTTCTTGGATACCTTGGGTTCTTCTCTTGCACTAGAAGAGGAATGAAGAGGATCTCTTGGTGGGATGAAAGGATCACTATTAAACAAACTAAGACTCTCTAAATGATCAAAGAAAGTGTTCTAAGTGAGGAGGGATTAGACCAGAGAAAACTGACTGGAAAAATCAAGTTGGAAGTGTAAAATGGTCCAGTATTTATAGGGAAAGAAAAACTAGCCGTTATAAGGACACGGTACCACTAAATTTAGTTGTTCCGTGCAAGACAAAAATGCTCCTTTTTTTGTCTTTTTTGGTGAAAACTTATTTGGGAAAGTTTGGATCTGATTTTGGGGGGGGGGGGGGGGAAATAGATGTTATGTATTTTGAACTTATTTTTCAATTAAAACATTTCTTAATTATTCAAAAATAATTTGTAAAATGTATTTTTGAAAAAAATGTTTTGTCACATTAAAAATGTGAAGTTTAGAGAAAAATATAATCCTTTGATCATTTGTCAAGTAGTAGATTTGTTTGTCCATTCTTTGAGTGATTTACGTCGGGATGAAAATCTACGAGTTTGTTGAAGCATACTTGAGACGTCGGGTGGTGTTGATGTAAGTATGCATTGATGATTTGTGTTTACAAGTAACTTGCACATTTTACGTTATGTATCACAAGTTACATGTTTGTCATTATTAAAACCGAATAAACCATTTAGTTTAAATATCGTAATATTTGCACTAACAATCTCCCCCTTTTTGATGATGACAAATATGTAAACCGTAACACATAGTAAAATGTAAAAGTTACCTGTTTACACTCCCTTCTCCTCCTTTTGTCGAAGCAAAAAGGTAGTTGCCTCGAACTCTCCCTTGAATTCACTCTCTACTCCTCCTTGTTACACTACTATCCTTTCCTCCAAAAAAGGCGAGCTTGCATCATCCCAGTGAAGTCTTCTATCACCACTTATTAAAACGACTCCATGCTATGTATTCAAATACCCCCGAGCTCCCCCAAGCTCAATGCTCCCCTTTGGTGATTGAATCCCCTTGCTTATTCACCTTAGTATCTAGCGGATCCATGGATCAAATTCTTACAAAGGCTTTTCCTACATCAAGGGTTAGCTTCATGCAACATAATATATAAAAGAATAGGAGCGGCATTATAGGGATATAATACACATAGCAAGACATGCAAGGGTTAAACTATGTTAACACGTAAGTGTTACAACCCAAAAGTGTGTCAAAAAGGATAAAGACAAAAAAGAAATCCCAAGAAAGTTGAGCGACACAAAAAGATGAATGCATATTGCAATTCAAAGACACTTGAGTGTCACAACCTGAACGACAACCTAAGGTGCAATTGTTCAATCAATCACACTAACAAGAACGAGATTCGTTCATTGACTGACATATAAAATGACTTATTCCAAGTTGTCATTAGGAAGACATGTTCTAACAAACCTTTTGAACAACATAATCATCTACCTAAGATGATTGGTGTTAGGATGGTTTAGGTTAATATATCGTTTGCACTGACAATGAGATGCATGATATATTTCAAAAGAAAAAAATGTGCATGTGATCCTAACAGGATTGGGGGTGGATATCTCTAACGGGGTTGAGGTAACGAAGTTCTAGATTTCTAGTTTTGATGATCCTAGTTGTGTGTTAGAGATAATTTGGTGTATGAAGGGTTTCGTGTGATTGTGAGGATTGAAGGTTCTTGAACTAACTATCACTTATACAAAGTGAGGAATAGTTGTAAGGTTTGAGTGTGATGATCGATGGGTTGAAGGTTCTTAGACTAACTATCACTGTCAAGAGTGAAGTATAGCTAAAAGGTTTGAGTGGGATTGATATAAGGGCTAAAGGTTTTGAAACTAAATATCACTTGTCAAGAGTGAAGTTTAGTTATAAGGGTTGAGTGTGAAGATGAGATGCAAGATAAGCTTGCAATGGTGAGGCCTTATATAGGCAAGAGTTGTGGGATTAGAACTAAAGTTGGTGGTGGTGTCCTATGGTGTAGTGAGGAAATCTTAGGGTGTATGTGAGTTTGCAAAATTTTGCAGGTTTGAGGTTAGGGATGCAGGGATCTAAAGGAAACAGTAAAAATTCGTCAAACATAGGCACGGTACCACTAAATACCACCCGGTACTGTTAAATTTAACGATACCGTGGCCTATTTAACGGTACCGTGACCTGGAAGTCACGAATTATCCTGTGCAGCCTAGTTCTGGGCAGCTAAAAGGAAGTTTTGTAGGGAATAAGAACCACATTTGTGTGTTCTTGAGACTGTTTGTTGAAAGACTATATGAGTGTATTTTCGCTCCCCCTTAATCTATGACCATCCGGACAAGATGAAAAAAAAATAAAGAGGAAAACAAACGTTGACGGAAGCGATGAGCTTAGTAACGTCATGACAAGTGGTGGATAGCATACAATAAACTTTACCTTTGAAGTCACATAGCTCTTCTCAATCATTGTGAATATTCATAGAATATTCATATGATGAGGCATGTGATCACGTGGAGATATCCTAAGGGTTAAGAAGATAAAATCTTCAAGGTTATGGGGTTAATGATAAGGTTCTAGTGGGGTTATCTATGTTGATGAAGAAAGGTTATTTCAATGTATCCTAGCGGTTCTTCATTTGAAGTATGTGGAAGATGAGTGGGTTGCGGAAGTATTGGTAGTGTTTAGTACCATGCGGAAGTGAAAGGGAAAAGGCTAAGGAATCAGAAGATAGATAGAATCTATTCTGATAGGAGACGGTTCTGGTTCAAGACTACATCGAGTGGGTTTCTATAGTGTTTTTGAAAACAAGATAAACTGTCTCAGCAGACAACGGTCTGACGGTACCGTTAAATTTAGCGGTACCGTCCCCTATTTAAGGGTACCGTGCACTGCTGAGGTCAGTTTTGACCCAGAATTAGATTTTTGACAGAGAAATTTCACATATGATGTAATGTTTCTGGACCTTAGATTAAAATAATTTATACCGAATACATTCTTTTATGAATGAATCTAACGGGATTCGATGAACATTAATCGAGAAAAAGAAATGACATTTAATTGCATTTCGCAAATTAAATATTCTTTAAATATTTCGGATGAAATATTTAAGTTGTCATTGGAGTTTAAGAGGATTTTACGAATAAATCCCGCTGATTTAGCGAGACATTTCGACACGAGAAGAGAATTTATACCTAATAAATTCTTTGAACGGTACTGGACGCGAAGAGATGACTTTTATATTTCTGAGGAAATACATAGGTAGTCATTAGAGCGATATGAAGGATGACTTAATATTTCCAGTGAAATATTTAAAAAGTCATGAGACGAGACACAAGATATGACTTGACATTTCCAGTGAAATATCTAAAAGTCATGGGACGAAATAGAGGGAATGACTTGATATTTCCAGTGAAATATTTAAAAGTCATGACACAAAATAGAATAGATGATCTCAATATTTCCAGTGAAATATTCAAGTGATCATACGAGGAACGTGAGAGATGATTTAATATTTCAAGTGAAATATTTAGAAGTCATGAGATGAGACACAAGGAATGAATTGATATTTCCAGTGAAATATCTGAAAGTCATGGGACGAGATAGAGGGAATGACTTGATATTTCCAGTGAAATATCTAAAAGTCATGAGACGAAATAGAAGAGACGATCTCAATATTTCCAATGAAATATTTAAGTGATCATGCGAGGAACGTGAGGGATGACTGAATATTTACCGTGAAATATTTATAAGTCATGAGATTGGACATAATGAATGACTTGATATTTCCAGTGAAATACCTAAAAGTCATGGGACGAGATAGAGGGAATGACTTGATATTTCTAGTGAAATATCTAAAAGTCATGAGACGAGATAGAGGAAATGATCTTGATATTTCTAGTGAAATATCTAAAAGTCATGAGACGAATTAGAAGAGATGATCTCAATATTTCCAGTGAAATATTCAAGTGATCATACGAGGAACGTGAGGGATGATGTAACACCCCCAATTCAATGATGCAGCGGAATTCAAACTGGGTGTTACTTGATGGCACAACAGTTATAATAATAGAAAACGATCTCTAACTGAGTCGTTTTAAAAAGGATTTATCATTCAAATAATATATCAGAGTTTACAAAAGAGGTCCCATAAGGTTCCATGTTTACAAAGTACATCAATATAAAGTCATTTGATATCTTTTTGAATGATAAAATATGTTATAGCCTTCTTGATTGAGCCCGTGCCCCTCCGTGCCATCCCTGATCATTATGAACCTGAAATACATGCTTAAAACTGTCAACACAAAGGTTGAGTGATATTCATAGAGTTTGTTTATGTAGTTGAACACAATATGTTGGTACTGTGAGTTATGATCTCACACTCATGGTTGGAAAACAAAACGGTTATTATCATATACTAAGCTCATGCAACCAATACGTTAACGTGTACCAATATCAATCGGTGGATTACCCCGGTAGGTATTTTGCCAAATACCTAAGTCTCAAATATTAGTGCGTTTGTTTGCCTGACTGGTCAACACAAACGGGATTCGTCAATCCCAATAGGCCTATTCACAATACTCGCGCTCACTATTTCTAGTGATTAAATGGTTCATGATTATGGGGTCTTGGATTGGAAATGGTGGTCCTTAGTGATAATAAAATAATCGGATAGTATACAATTTCAAAGCATTGTGTTCGGTTAAAATAGCATGTATTCCCCCCAAGGGTTTGTAAAACAATTAAGTAATAGAGAGTGGGGCTATGAACTCACCGTGATTTGGATGGTGTTATGGTGCTTAAATGAGTTCGATGGATAAGTCGAGAATTCTTTAAGTGCAACCTACAATAGAACATTGCGACTTAGGTTTGGAGTAATGTCTAAGAATATAAAGATGAGCCTATATATGCCTTGCATTTTGTTCATGATGTAGTACTTAGTGTGTCAGGTAGGTTGTTGTATAAAGATGGTTTATGAAACATTTTTAGCTTGTATATCTCGTACTACCGTTCGGGCCATCATGATTCAGAGGTCATGTAGCAAACGTTCGAGGAGCTAGGACACTTTAATTCGTAAATCCAGCAACTCGTCGATCCGTTTACCCAAATGAAACCCCTCACATAAAGCTCCCTAGTGTTGTAGTATTTGATAGAAAATATATTTTGCTTATTTGATTATATGACACATTAAAAGTTTATAAATACAATAAATAAACTTAACAAAGTCCATAAGTATTTAAATCATGAACATAATATAAGGACCATATATAGCATGAAATAAAGGTAAGAAACATATAAATGATATTGAGCAATAGTGGGTGTTAGTTTTCTTACAACTTTTGGCTTTCACTTAAGAAAGGAATTCAAGGATTTAAGAACAAGAACTAGAACAATCCCTCCTTTGGACTCCTTACAAACCCGGAACCAAAATAAGATTATAACGACGTCTCTTTGGAAACCCGGAGTGATTTGAAGATAATAACAAGTCTTTTTGGAGACTTGAAATTATTTGAAGATTATAACGTCTCTTTCTTGAAAACTTGAAGAAAACAAGATCAAAGCCTAGTTTCTTCTCAAGAACTCATAAACTTTCTTATGAAATATAAGAGAAGTGCCTTTGGTTTGAGGACTTTAAGGTTATAAGAAGGTGTGGTGCAAGTTTAAATGAAGGTTTAGGCTAGTATTTATAGGAAAATTTTAGGGTAGTTTTGTAAATACATTTTAACACTTGTAATGATCTTAGGAAATCAAGGGCTAGGATTAAACCACATTTCATTGGTTCCTTCCTTGATAAGCTTCATGAAGCTTTCATGAGAAGCTTGATAAGTTTCTTGCATTATCTTGCTTTTACAGAGTCAGTTTTGTCCCGGTAATTGCTAACTGTAAGTTGTTAAGTCACGAAACGTAAAACAGGGTATCGTAAAAATACGAAACTTGAAAGAATGATTGAACTTGTCAATATACTCCATAATAAAATATAAAATGAGTGGTAAGTTCCATCGGGTTGCTCAAACCCTGATAAAACTGAAAACGCGGGTCTAAAACGCGAAATACGTAAAACGTACGAAAGTTGCGCAAAATTGAGAAAAGTAAAATGTAACTTTTCTAATATGACAATAATGAGTTAAAATGACCTATAATGTCTAGACTGGGCTCAGTCTTGTGTCGGTTGGTGTTAAACATCTTTTAGACCTAAAACCGGAAGCCTAAAAATCAAGAAATGATTTATAAAATCAAAGAATGATTTTAGGGTCAATGGAGGAGGGAAATTATGTTGACTTTTCCAATAATATAAAAGCTTCTAAATGCCTTAGAAAATATGGTGCAGGTGAAGGCTAAGGTTGCGGATAAGTGAAAGTGCTTAAAACGCAATTTCTGTTTTGTAAGACACAGGGTCTATTTGGTAACATTTTGACTTAATATCAAAATTTCTCTAATTGATTGTGAGTGTTCTAAACATTTATCTGATGCGAGAAAAATTGGCGCAGGTGGTTTTCGTTATGCGCAGGGTGTTTAAACGACGTTTAAACCAAACGTATAATTCCTTAATAACTTTTGCGAAAATGACCCAACAAGCGTCAAACTTTTATCTTGTCATAGAAATAATTTATCTTACGAGAATATAAAATAAAAATTTCGATATGAAATAAAAATCTCGGAAATGAATAGTGCCAATGAATAGTACCAATGAATAGTAACATGAATAGTAAAAATTTCGGGAATAGAAATTAACCTAAAATACGAATTGTTACAGACGACTTAATATTTACAATAAAATATTTAGAAGTCATGAGATGAGATGTAAGGAATGACTTAATATTTCCAGTGAAATATTTAGCAAGTCATGAGACGAGACGTAAAGAATGACTTCAGTATTTCTAATGAAATATTTAAATAGTCATGAGAAAAAGGAAAATAATGACTTGTAAAGTCACGAAGCTAGACGTAAGAAATGACTTCAATATTTCCAGTGAAATATTCGAGTGGGCATAAGAAGGGTGTGAGGAATGACTTAATATTTCCATTGAAATATTTAGCCAGTCATGAGACGAGACGTAAAGAATGACTTCAATATTTCCAATGAAATATTTAAATAGTCATGAGAAAAATGAAAAGAATGACTTGTAAAGTCACGAAGCTAGACGTAAGAGATGACTTCAATATTTCCAGTGAAATATTTGAGTGGTCATAAGAAGGGTTTGAGGGATGACTTAATATTTCCAGTGAAATGTTTAGTAAGTCATGAGATGAGACGTAAGGGATGACTTTAATATTTCCAGTGAAATTTTTAAGTAGTCATGAGAGGGATTTAAAGAATGACTCAATATTTCCAGTGAAATATTTAAAGAGTCATGAGACGAGACGCACGAGATGACTACAATATTTCCAGTGAAATATTCAAGTAGTCATAAGAGGGGTACGAGGGATGACTTTAATATTTCTAGTGAAATATTTAAATAGTCATAAGATTTATGGAATATGTTCCATCATTCCTAGACCTAGACGAAGATGGTTAGATGATTCTCATTTGAGAGGTTTGATTGATTTACGAATTTTGATGTGCTTTGCACGCGAGTGTTTCACGGGGTTTTCAAAGACGTAACGCAAGGCCTATGGTGCTAATTCACAGCAGGGTTTGGAATCTTAAGAAGTGTATAATCACACGAGGATGAAAGGAACTACTAATCACTTATAAAGTAATTCGTGAGTCCTTTTTCACCCGAGGGTTGATGTTAGCTTTTAGCTTTTGGATTAGCGTTTTAACATATGTTGTTAAAAGGCTTGAGTATGATGTTTCGGATATGAAAAAAGGGTGTATTACTTGGAAGAAGGCGAAGTGATGACCAGGGAATTAGGACAACTTCGCGACTACTTTAACTTATAGGTTTTGACACTAGTGTATGACTATATGACTTCTAAGGGTTCATAGTGATAGGCATACCTAATTCCTAATGTGTTAAAAGGACATAGTGTGGGTGCAAAATTTACAAGCAAATCATGTAAAATGCACATAAGGAATAAATGCAAACATCATGCAAAACGTGATAATACATTTAATCATATCTTATGAGAACATGTTATCATTTTGAAACACATATGTGGGATGCAAGCAATCTAGGTTTACTAAGGAAGATCCTAATTACTGCTTGTTCAAAATAAAATCCTAACGGGAGATAAAGTTCACCGATGTAAACTATCTCTAGTCAAATGTAGGAATGAAAAATTTTCAAGTTAGAGAATGAGTATGAGACTATCACTAGTGGTGCTCAATTCAGGCTAAACACGACCATTTTTACGGGTTATACCACGAACCCAACTTCTCTCCTGGAAGCAATTCAACCGTTAGGTCAAATTGAATTTCTAGTGCGATAGGTTCTCCAGTAGTCATTCTCATGTTAGAAAAATTCAAATTCCTATATTTGCCTATCTAAGTATAGCAAAGATGATATTAGCTTATTTCGCTAATACATGGCCTAACGTGACTCAACTAACAATACTTTGAAAGTCAGTTAAGAAAATGACATGTCTTACACAACTCCTAACAAAGGCAAGCGAAATGTTTTAATTTCAGGTTTTAGATTTAGAGGTTATTTGATGGAGATGGTGTATTTTATGATCTCTTGGAAAACATCTTTGTTTGTTGAGTTGTTACATGTTATTTTAACATGATTTGGTTTCCTAGAACCAAGAGACACTCTAATGTGATACAATGTAGAATCTACTACATCGTGTGTGTTTCAAGAATGCTCCTTTGCATATCTTGAGAAAGAATCTAGTAAAGGTTACTTACCTCAATTGATCTTGTGAGTATTATATTTAAAATGAGACACACTGTATATTTCAACAAGTATGCTTTTCTAAGAGGAAACTTATCACTCTTACGAATGCTTAGTAAAACAAGTATTTTAGTGCATGACCAATATTACTTTTTTATGCAATGACACATGTTGTTTTGGGTTATTATTCAAATATAATATTCTATATTTGTTAACAAGATGCAATGTACTCTCTTGTAACATAACCATTCATGTTACGAAGGGAATAAGATGCATAGGATATAAGTTATCTTTTGTCAATCTTTTGATGAGAGATATACATGTGATATTATCAAAGATTGATGAATTACATAATAGTTAATAACATATTATGTTTGACACTTTTACTGGACATGTGATTTCGAGTGTTGAGTCGTTCATGAGCAAAGTTTACATATGTTTTTTGTTTGATCATGTTTGGTTTTTCGAAAATGACACATTTACTAATTGCATTGCAATGTAAATTACTTGTATATTTTGGATGAAACATCCAAGTTGTCAATCCTACTTAGTTGTGTATTTTATGCATCTTTTAAACGTATTAGTTTAATGTTTAGAACACAACCATTGGACAAGAAGACTCAGTATGGCATCTTCAACACAAGTGTGAGTTATGATTCAATGCATATTATTTTCGTCTTAAGAGGACGTCATTATTTTCATAACAATCGTGTGTGATTGAGTATGTAGATTCAAGATAATATATTTCATCATATTTTGATGTTATCTTGAAGCTAGACAAATAATGACTCCAATTTCATGTTCATAATCGAAAACTTGTCAATTAGATTCGATAATGATATCAATCATAATTTGAATAATGAGCTGATATGTACTCGAAATCTTTCTTGTCCCTCACGATCACTCCTTTTAAAAAGAAAATAAAAATTTAAGGAATGCGTTCCATTTATTCTAATACTAGTTGTATGTGTGAGGTTAATGACATATTAAGTTACTACTTCGATAATGTCATTTATTTTTATTTGAGAAAAACTATTTATATTATTAAGTATGATATTCTTAGTTTCTCGACACCTCATTAGTATAAAAATAATTATCTTAACTATTTTTATACAACATACGTAAAATACTAAATGTTTAAAACATTTTGTATGTGTGTTAGATCCATGCAAGTTTAATACATTTTCTTTTACTTAAATACTAATGTATTAATATGATCTTTTATCTTGTTTAGACAATCCATGGTCAAGCAAGACAAAATGATGTAATGTTTTAGAGTTCATGTTACGGATTTTATGAAATTGTTAAGTATTTTGGGGTGATATACTTTTTACACTTAAACCTTTGGAAAAATAATTATGTAAGCCAATATCTTTCGACACACATGATCAACCAGCTTTGTTTCTATTCCTAAGAAGGTTACTAAACCATTTTAAAAACTTGCAACATATGCACGAAAAATGGTATATGCCTATATGCAATGCAAACTAATTACTCAATATAGTGCAAGTGATTTAGCATGAGCCTTATAAACGCATAAACCGGAAAACTATAATAAACAAATAGTCATTTAGCATAACACACAAAAATACTTATCGTCATTTTGTGTATTAAGTATAACAATGTATACTAAGCTTGATTTTATTTAAAAACGAATTGGTTTCCTCCCCATTTCAAAGATTTTTGCCAAGTCACTTTGAACACTCGTCAAGGTTTAAAAGTTGAAACGCCCATTTTTCAGTTTAACCAAAAATTTACGCAAATTGCATGACCAAAAAGACCTTTAGTTGAAAATCAAGGACTTTAACATACTTTCATTTAGAACTAATTCATAAGAGTATTTTTCAAATGAAAGTAGACACAACTTCGTTTAAAACGATGGGTGACACGACTCTTACGGACTTATGGTTGATTTTATAGGCCCAATACTGAAAACAGACAGACAGAGGCACGGTACCTTTAAATACCCCATGGTACCGTCCTATATTTAGTGGTACCGTGATCTGTTTTCCTTTCAAAACTGCATGACTTAATGACTCGTTCTGAAAACATGACCGGAAACTTAAAACTCTATTCTTATATTGATTTAAGAAAACTTTCAAGCTAGTATGACAAAGTATACTTAACAACAAAACATGTAAGTATGAAGCAACTAAATACTTTTCATATTTTATCACCTTCATAGGTAATTTGATACATGGATCGTACTCAATTTTGAAAAGCATTGGTTTTAAAAATTTGAGCGACCTGTCTCTGATACCAATTGTGGAAACCGTAGAGGGGGGAGGGGGTGAATACGTTTCCATTTAAAAACTTAAAAACTTTTTGTATCAAACACCCGATCAAGTGTGACGTAATATGAAAAGTGTCAACAATGATCATATAACATCTAGAGATGAATAAATTAAACCACATCATAAGCACAATCAAATCATGACACATACATAATCAACATACATAAGCAACTAGCCACACAAACATAAAAACAATGCAAATATAAATATAATGCGATAAAGAATAAAATGAAAGTAAAGAGATAAGTAAGAAGGCGCAAACCGGACATGATGATATATAGTGGTTCGGTCACGAAGCTCCTCTTCGCCCTACTCCACTCCCCGAGTACCCAACTCGAGAGCTACTTCACTAATCAACAAGCTCCCTTCAGGCGGAGAAAACTGTACAACGTCGCTGATGTGTTTTATTTAGGTCTATAATAAACTACCAAGTTTTAAATTTATTTATTGCCGAACTAACCTATAGACTCTAAACACTCACGAGCAATGTACCCGATCAATGTAGTTAGTTTTTAGGTAAGCAAAGGTCGTTCACTAGGAGCGAAGCTAAAGTGATCTAAAGGTATTCTAATTACTAAGCTAACTAACCTAGAAAGCAAGTAAATATTTTTGGGGTTTTAGCCTGAGAGGCTATCATGATTTTGTGTGTTTAACTAAACTAAATACGAGAAAATAAATATTAAACTAATTAAAAGCAAATTAAAGATAGATGAAGATAGATAGGAAGAACGGGTTAGCCACGTCTAATCCATTTTATAGTTATACATGCTTATGTCTACTTGTTTTAATTCATTCAATTGTATTGTCGCCAATCCAATTATTAATCCTGTCACGATTAAATAACCTACCATCGTGGTGGGAAAGAGGACATGATCATAGTGACTCGTCTAGCATCAGTACTAACTTATTGCTTTAAACCATCTAACCTAGTTCGGTATTACACGCTACTAGTCCTATTAGGTTGTAGACACGTTCCGTTTATGCCAAACAATGATTCCTAATAGAGATTCGGGTTAACACGCATATAACTCAACCTAAGCAACCACAATTACAGGTAGTTAAGTCACATCAATTAAAGTTATAAGGATCATAACCTAGTTACATAGACTTCTACTAGTTATAAGCAATAAACGAGTTTTTATCGACAAGCACCCAATCCAATAACAAAGCAAACACATCGACAAAATCATAAAAACTAATAAAACTTCATAAACATGGCTAACACCTAAGGGTGTTAGCCCATAATCTCTTTAACAAAATACAAAAATATAATCAAGACGAATAGAGTATTAAACATAAAGAATACGATACGCTAACCGAATGATTAAGTAGTATAACAATGATAAGAGATGTTCTTCAAGTATAATTGGGTCTTCAAGGGTGATCTTCTGCTGTTTTGAGAGGCTTTGATCGTCTGGGAATGGCCCTAAGGGTTCCCAAAGATGCCCTAATTTGTTAATGAGTTCGGTATTTATAGATTCTGAAATCTGGGTCGATACGGCGCATCTAGAGAGTTAGATGCGCCGCATCTATAAGTAAACGTAGCCTCCAAGTCTGAAACTGACCCGATATGGCGCATCTATAAATCTGATATGGAGCATCTCCCAATATGGCGCATCTAAAGACCAGATGCGCCGCATCTCCTTCAGGTACAGGTAGATCTCCTTTTTCTCTTTCCGTGGCCGCTTGAATCAACTAAAACGGAGTCCGGATGAAGATTTTATGGCCAAAATACGAAAGCATCTTCAAGTGTCGACTTGTAATCATGACTTCTTCATTAAGCTTCTAATCTCCACTTTATTTCTTGGTAAGGATTGTGTATGGCCGATACAGCACATCGGATTGGTCCGATGCGGCGTATCTGGAGTAGAACAAGTTGGTTCTTCTTCGTTGACCAAAGTTTCATATGCGACGCATGATAAAATCAGATGCGGCGCATGCTTCAAAGTCAGGAAATGGTCTTTGATTCGTCTAAGTCTTTATGTACGACGTATCTATCAAGAATGATACGGCGCATCTTCCTTCAGTTCAGTAGACTTTTCCAACTTGATTCATTTTGCTCCAATTTCCGTCCGAAATCATTAACTTTCACCTAATACTTGTTTATAACTGAGAATTACAAAAGTAAGCAATTAAGTATCAAATCTCATATAAAGTAATATAAAACAAGTCAATAATATAGGATAAATGATGCTAATAATATGTCGTTATTTGATTTCATCAGTCGCTTAACCAATTTCCGACACTAAGCTAAATGTCGAGTGCTAATCTTAGCTAGCACCAATCTACCACGATCCACATGATCTACCCACGATCTACCCGATCTACCCTTAATCCACTTGATCAATACACAATCACACAATCTACAAGAGATCTCCAAGATCTCACCAAGATCACAATGATCTACTCCCACTTGACTCGATCTACCCAATCTACCCTTGATCTTCTTGATCAATCATACAAGCCCACAAGCTTCAAGAGATCTCCAAGATCTCGACAAGATCACAATAATCAACCCTCACTTGACTCAATCTACCCTATCTACCTTTGATCAACTTAATCAACACACTAGCTCACAAGCTACAAGAGATATTCAATATCTCTATAAGATCATAATGATCTTCCCTCACAAACTCTCAAAAGAAAGATAGACTTGATGTATACTATAATACAATCAAGTGTGTAACAAATGTTACAAGTGCTCTACCTACAACTACAACACTTTGTATCTTCTTGGATACCTTATGTTGTTCTCTTGCACTAGAAGAGGAATGAAGAGGATCTATTGGTGGGATAAAAGGATCACTCTTAAACAAACTAAGACTCTCTAAAAGATCATAGAAAGTGTTCTAAGTGAGGAGGGATTAGACCAGAGAAAACTGACTGTAAAAATCAAGTTGGAAGTGTAAAATGGTCCACTATTTATAGGCAAAGAAAAACTAGCCGTTATAAGGACACGGTACCACTAATTGTCACACGGTACCACTAAATTTAGTGGTACCGTGCCAGAAAAAAAGGCTCCTCTTTTTGTCTTTTCTGGTGAAAACTTATTTGGGGAAGTTTGGAGCTGATTTTGGGGGGAAAAATAGCTGTTATGTATTTTGAACGTATTTTTCCATTAAAACATTTTTAATTATGAAAAAATAATTTGTAAAATATATTTTTGAAAAAAAATGTTTTGTCACATTAAAAATGTGAAGGTTAGAGAAAAATATAATCCTTTGATCATTTGTCAAGTAGTAGATTCATTTGTCCATACCTTGAGTGATTTACGTCGGGATGAAAATCTACGACTTTGTTGAAGCATACTTGAGACGTCGGGAGGTGTTGATGTAAGTATGCATTGATGATTTGTGTTTACAAGTAACTTGCACATTTTACGTTATGTATCACAAGTTACATGTTTGGCATTATTAAAACAGAAGAAACCGTTTAGTTTAAATATCGTAATATTTGCACTAACATCTTCCTTGTAGATTGTTGGTTCATCATCGGTTTTCGTATCAGAACTGGATCCCTCTTCTTCAACAATCTTTTCTTCTTCAGTCTCGGGCTTAGTAATCTTGACCAGAACTCTCCTCTTGGTGTACTTAGGAGGCCCTGGTTTGATCTTCTTAGATGTGATAGATGTGTTGCCTGACTTGCTACCTTCCTTTGATCGAGTCTTAGCTGGAGCAGGCTCATCATCGTTCTTGCAGAAACCGACATGTCCCTTATTTAATGCTTTATCATAATTGATGTATGCTTTCATTTTCTTTATCTTGTCCGTCAGAAGAGCTTAAGGTAGTCTCATCCCTTGTTTACGTGTGCTTCCTTTAGGGATGTAGACTTGACTAATGGTCTTGTCCATAGCAAATAAATGTTTCTCTTGGTCTTCAAGATGTTGAGGGATGTCTTTGTTGTTGTCAAGTAGATGATAGATGATAAGCTTGGTATATCTGACAAATGGGATTTTGGTGAGAGGTTTGAGGTAGTGACTTTGAATTTGAAAGACTATGTTCTCCCAGATAAGTTGAGCATAGTCAATTTGCTTCTGGTTCACAATGCCCCAGAAGATTTGTAGATGAGACAAACGAGGGTTCTCATGTCCACTTTCTCTTCTGGAGTCCGATCGAGCCAAGGTATAATATATTGTTCTCCAAGGTTGGGGGATTAGCTTGGCTTCGAGCTTTGAGAATCTTTTTAATGGCTTGTCTGGTTGTACATCATAGCCAATATCCATTACGAAGTTGAGAACATCTTCTTCAGATGGTGTAGGATGGAATTTCTTGGCAGGTGCAGGAGCTTCGGCAAGAAAAAGGCCTTGCGGAGATAGTTCACATCAACAGTCACTTCCTTTCATTCCAATGTGCAAGTGAAAGATTCTTCTCCCAAGTCCAGCTTCATAGTGTGCCACATTTGATGAATGTAAAACTCGGGAATAGAAGCGGACTTGTCCAGCATGCTCCTACACTTATGCAACTTGATAATCTATATGGCTATTTGACAGGTTGGTTCCGCACACTTGATCTGGTGAAATTCAACCCGAGCATTGTTCTTGCCAATTTTCAGATCATAGTCTTGTGGAAAGGTGTTTTCCTTCGTGAGCATAGGGAGTGATTGTTGTGCAGCCATTTGAGATATCTAAAACATCAATCAACACGAATATGCAGGATACATGAAAGTTAACAAATTGTTAATCTTGTTATCATTCATGTGACTGTTTTGTTGCTTAATTTAATTTTACATGTTTTATTATTATGAGTATAGCAATTTTCATCTTTGGACATTGTGTGGATTACAAGTTAAAAACTGATTTCCATTAATTGTTCATTAATTAATTTCGACAACTTGTGATTTATTTGAATTTCGACAGTTTTAATGAATTGCGACATATCTCTATAATTGCGACAGTTTTGGCCAATTCCGATGGTTTAAAGAATTCCAACAGATTTTTATCCAATTCTGATGAATTTTGAATTTCGATGACATTTGGTCAATTGCGATGAAAAAATCTGAATTGCGATAAGCCATGTCCAATTGCGATGGAAATTTTGAATTGCGAAAAAGTTAGCCCAATTTCGATGAAATTTTGAATTTCGATAAGTTTAGTGCAATTGCGACAAATTTATCCAATTCCGATGGTTTTTGCAATTCTGACAAGGCTTATCCAATTTCGACGGATATTGCAATTTCGACAATTTCTTATAAAATAAATTGCGACAACACTGTAGACGTACATTATCTTGAATATTTATCGAAATAGGTTTTTCTGTCCAATTTAAATCAAATTACAAGTTATATTATGCTCATTAAGTTCATTTATACACATCTAAACACTGTTTATCAAATTTGAATGCAACTGGTTGCAATTCCGACAAACCCTATACTCAAAATCATCGGAATTCATTTTAACATGTTAGAAGTTTGATTGTTTGATTCCAATAGATTCCTATGATGTTTCAGAGAGTATTAGTCTATATTTTAACACTTTTTATCCATGAATCAATAAGATTGAACCTTGTCGAGTTCATCTTATATTCTACACATCTAAATTAATTCAAATATGTTTCTGGGTTTGATTCGTTGATTAAATCATGTTATACAATCCATTAGAACACTATCCCAACCAATTAATTAGGCCAAAACACAATCATATGATTTTCCCGAAATTAACGCATAAACTCTAATCTTGAACAATCATTAATTCGAGTTTCTGGGTATAACTAAACACTCATAACATGTTTAGGACTTAATTCCGACCATATCCTACCCTTCAATTTAGTCTCAAACACTTAAAGTCATATAAACCCAATTCGTCTTAAACCCTAATTCAATTTTGTTCGTTTTAGACAAATTAAACCATTGGATCACAAAATCCTTAAAAACTATGTCTTATAATCATGTAAACATTGTATAAACACTGGCATTTTTGTGGATTCTTGAACGGTTTTGAAGAATGATTTGTGGTCGTTGATCTAAGTTGGTGAGAAGTAAATATGTTTGGTGAAAAGTATTAACTGCTATTCTAATGCAGTTAATGCTATAGGAAATTGGTTTTAGTAAAAAAAATCTTATTATCCAACTTGTCACATTAAGTCATTTAACCACATAATTTTGCAATCGAAGTCCTTACTCACAAAATATTAACAAGACTTAACATAATTTTGACAAGAACAATTTTAATGCACCCCCTTGAATTATGAGTATTAGAAAACATTTTAAGATCAAGGAGTGTCTCACAAGGATAATATTGCCAACTCATTTTAACAAACAACATTTTTTAGGAAATATGCAAGTACAAATTTTAAAGAAAATTTTAAAATTTTAGATTCATACTCCCCCTCAACACTTGTTCGTTAAGAATTGTTAATTTGTTTAAATGAACAAAGTGTTGATGGAAATATTGTACTTTCATTTTTTTTAATGAATATCTTTTTGGTGTTTTTAATAAAATATTTACAAAAGAGGTTTTGGTGTTTGACTTTCTTAGTTATGTTTAAGAAAGTTTTGTAAATCATATGGAGTCAAACACCTCATACCAATTTGGTGAACTAATTCCACAAATTTTGCATGGGACAAGGCTTTAGTGAATAAGTCCGCTAATTGGTATTCAGTACCTACAAAATATAATTCCATAGTACCCTTTTCAACATGCTCTTTGATGAAATGATATCGAAGTGCAATATGTTTGGACTTCGAGTGTTAAACTATGTTACATGAGATGGCAATGGCACTCTTGGAGTCGCAGTACATGGGAATCTTGTTGAAAATGTAACCGTAGTCAATCAGGTGTGATCGCATCCCAATGACTTGAGCACAACATGCTGACATGGCTACATATTCGAATTCTATGGATGACAATGAGGTGCAATCCTGCTTCTTTGACTGCCAAGATACAAGTTTGTTTTCTAAAAACTGCACTCCCCCATATGTGCTTTTCCGTGTATTTAAACATCCTGCATGATCAGCATCTGAAAAAGCAATTAGTTCAAAACCAGAATCCTTCGGATACCAGATCCCTAAATGGATGGTTCCCTTTATGTATCGAATGATTCGTTTAACCTCAGAGAGGTGTCTTTCAGTAGGCCGAGACTGATAACGGAAGCATAGGTATACAGCAAAAACAATATCTGGTCTGTAGGCTGTTAGATACATGAGAGACCCAATCATACTACGGTATTTTATAGGATTAACTGGTGTAACATGTAAATCAGCATCCAGCTTTGGGGATGATGCAGACATAGGTGTGTTATAAGTGTCACAACTTGTCATGCCATGTTTCTTTAAAATCTCAAGAGCATACTTGGACTGATTTAGAAAAATACCACGGGGGGATTGATGAACTTGAAGTCCTAAGAAGAACGTAAGTTCACCCATCATAGACATCTCAAAATTTTGTTTCATTAATTTTGCAAAAGCATTTGAGTACTTTTTATGTGTTGAACCAAAAATGATGTCATCAACATAAATTTGAACAATTAAGATGTCTTCCCCGTGTTTTTGAATAAAGTGATTAGCAAGTAAGAATGCGGACAGTTTGTCGTACCATGCCCTCGGGGCTTGTTTAAGGCCGTAAAGGGCTTTCTTGAGTCTGTACACATGATTAGGATGATCTGGATTGATGAAGCCCTCTGGTTGTGTGACATACACTTCTTCACGGAGTTGCCCATTCAGGAATGCAGTCTTCACGTCCATTTGATAAACGGTGATGTTCTTGTGGGTAGCATACGCCAGAAACATGCAGACAGCTTCAAGTCTAGCCACTGGTGCAAAGGATTCTTCAAAGTCAATGCCTTCTTCTTGGCTATAGCCTTTGGCAACCAGATAAGATTTGTTACGAATAACTGTTCCATCAGCATCAAGTTTGTTTTTCCAAATCCATTTAAGTCCAACAACATAGACTCCATATGGTCTTTTTACCAATTCCCAGACTTCAAGATGTTTGAATTGATCGAGTTATTCTTGCATTGATTCAATCCAATTGTCATAAGTCAAAGCTTCTTTAATGTTCTTTGGTTCTGCTTGACAGATGGTAAGTGCATAAATGCATGTTTCACCATCCGTGTGAAGTCTTTGTCGTGTCATGACTGGATTATTTGGATTACCAATCACATTTACTAAGGGATGATTTTTTGTCCCTTTGTGTGTTGAAGGGTAATGTTGAAAAAGGTTGTGCATATTAGACGGATCCAAGTTACTTGTAGACGACTCTGCAATATCGGGAATGGTTGGAGCCGGAGGAAATGGATTAAAAAAATGCATTTTCGTCCTAATTTGCAGGTGCAGGTACTTCTTGTTATAGTAGATCTTCAGCTGCATTCTCAGTGTTGGAAGCAGTTTGTTCTTCTGTTGATGGAGATTCAGTTGGAGGTGCATCTGCAGCAACTGTTGTTGTAGTTGCAGGTGTATCAGGTACTAGATTATGATCAGGTTGTGCAGCGGAACTTGTAGATACATCTGGTACACGACTTGCAAAAAAATCATCGAACAGTGGAGCAAACAAAGTTTCCAATTCCTTACAGTTGAGGGAGAGTGGTGCAGCTGATTGATCTGGAAAATTTAGACGGTTAGTAGTGGGTCCTAAGCTGTTTTGCTCAGAAGCCATATCTGTAAGCTCATCGAAATTAGCATGAATAGTCTCCTCAATTTCTCTAGTGCGACGATTCCATATTCGAAAACCTTTGGAGTTCTCACAATATCCAATGAAGATACCAATGTCAGCTTTGGCTTTTAGTTTTTCAAAATCATCACGATCATTATTTGGATAACAAAGAGCACCAAATACATGAAAGTAATTTATATTCGGTTTACATTTGTGAACAATCTCATATGGAGTTTTGTAATGCCGTTTGGTGATCATGCAACGGTTTTGAGTGTAACATGCAGTTGACACAACTTCTGCCCATAGGTAATCAAGTAATTGAGCATTGATTAACATTGTTCTTGCAGCTTCCACTAACGTCCTGTTGCGTCTTTTGACAACCCCATTCTGTTCTGGACTTCTTGCAATAGATGTTTGATGTGCAATTCTCACTTTCTCAAAATAATCTCGAAGAGTTTGATTCTTGAATTCAGTTCCATTGTCTATTCTGACTTTTCTAACTGTATTACGAAGCTGAACTTGAATTTTTGTGAGAAAGGTGATGATCATTGAAGGAGCTTGATCTTCGCTTCGTAAAAAGTAGACCCAAATCCATTTGGAAAAATCATCGACAATTACCAAAATGTAGCGTTTCCTGTTAATTGTTTGAACACGCATCGGGCCACACAAATCCATATGAAGTAGTTAAAGAACATGATCAGTACTGTGTTCTGTTTTAGAAGGGAAATGAGCACGAGTACTTTTTCCTTGTTCACAAGCTGGACATAAGTGATCTTTTGCATATCTAAACCTTGGAAGACCATCGACTAGTTTGTGACGTGCAAGCTCAGTCATGGTTTTGAAATTCAGATGAGACAGTCGTTTGTGCCATAACCAGGATTTTGTTGAATGTGCTTTGGAGAGCAGACATATAGGAGATGAGGCCGTCATATCAGACATTGAAATGGTGTAGAGACTAGTTCCACGTTTGCCCGTCATGAGGTCATTTCCTTGTAAATCTCGAACGAAACAAGCTTTCTCCCTGAATGCTACTTCCAAATCCCAATCACAAAACTGCCCTACTGAGAAAAGGTTGTGACCAAGGCCTTTGACATAATATACACGGCTAAGTAAAACTAGGTTTCCTTTGTAACCAACATTGTCATGTTCGACTAATTTTCACTTTCTTCTTAGTGAATTCGCTAGGTGAAGGGATTGTCTTAGGCATTGTATTCACAACTATGGGTGTGTCTACGACATTTTTTGAAACTACACTTGGTGGTTTTCCTAGTATAGACTTAGAAGCAGTAGTGGACCTAGAGGAAATGCCATATGTACGTTTCTTATTATGAGACAAAAGAGATTTTGCAACACAGTTTTGTTGATCACCAGATAACATGCTTTTACGACAAAACACACAAGAAGCATCAACATTCAAAACATTCAAAGTCTTAGCATTCGTTACATCAAGATTAGAATTACAAGTTTTTAAGTTTGATTCTAAATCGGACGCAACATGCGTTTTATTCAAACTCCTAAGGTGGTCTTCTACTTCTTGGTCTTTTAGTGTGCCGCTCCTACGTTTCCCGATACTAATCTTCTTTTTGGTGCTCTTATGATTGGAGCTGCTAAAGTTAGGAGGGGTGACTATTCTTGTAGAAGTCGAAGCATTCAAATTAGTAGTCTGAGGGGATGCTTGCCTAGGTGTTTTGTCCATTTTATACATTCCTGGTGCAATCACATTTGTGTGAACAAACTTCCCTTTTTCAAGTAATTTAATTTTCTCTTTGAGTCCAATGATGATGTGATTCTTTTGTTGAATTTTTGAATCCAGTTCTCGATTTAAGCGAACAGTGTCATTCCGATTTTGACAAACTTCATCAATGCCCTTTTCATATTCGAAAATTTGACGTTTTAAAACAGCATTTTCATTTTCAAGGTTTTTAACTTTGGATATGTTACTGTTCTGAAAGGACATTATTTCTTTTTGACTTTACAATTTGAATTTAAAATCAAGACTTTGAGTTTGACACCATTGCAACTTCTGATTGAGTTCAAAATTTTCTTTTGAAAGTTTATTTTGCACATCATCATTGAGTTTAACGATTCTCTCATTTTCTTTTTTTAATGTCTCAATTTCATGTCTCAACGTTTCAGTGTCAGCAGTGTGATCATCAACAAGCATAGCATTTCAAGACACATAAATGGAATTCATAAACACAAAGATAATATCAGAACTTAGAACATCTTCCAAGAGTCGATCAGCTTTTTTTGTAAAACTTTGTTTCGACGTTTTTGTTTTGAGATCGCATTTTCTGTTGCATTGAAAGTGTTCATCATGGATGTTACTTCTATTTGAAGTTCATGTTCCCAGTGTGTAGCACAAAGATGCAAATGTTGAACATATGGTAAAAATTGTTTTTGAAAATTTTTTCTCTATTCTTTTTCATAAGGAGATAGAAAAGTGGAAACTGTTATCTCATAATTACGTTCAATTGCTTGTTCCAAAAATTTGATGTCTTTAATAAATGTATCAAAATATCTAAGTACGAGACATCATTTTGGTAATGGTGCAATTGCACCAGAAGTTGGTAAAGGACCATTTATTTGTGCCACTGGTTTAACAAGACCAACCTCAGAAGAAGATTCATTAATTTGCATTACAAACCATGATTGTTCTGTTTTATCTTTTTGAGGAACGAATGTATCGGAAATATGAGGTACTTTTGAATAATCAAATGGTTTATTAAACTTAACATTTCTCATTTTAGATCGACTCTCTTCTTCCTGTTCATGTTCTTCCTCACAGTTATGTACAACAACACGCATAATATAATCATCAAAAAGATGTTCTGAACTATACAACTTTGGATTTTCCTTGAGTGCTTTGTGTAGAAAACGTGGTTTGTTATCCCCAATAGCAAAGCCATATCCTGGGGGATTTTTCTTTAGAGTAAACTTTTGAATTGTTGTTACCGACTCACTAGTTTTATAAACAACTTTTTGAAATTCTCTTAATTTACATTCCAAATCTACTAATTCCTCAAGATAAGAATCAATCCGTTTCCTAGACACTTGTTTATGTTCAGAAAAACTAGTTTGACAAGTTAACAACTCTGTTTTTGTTTTTGAAAGTTCAGAATTGAGGTGTTCAACCTGTTGTTTGAAATCTAATTTTTCTTGTTCCATTTGAGAAGTCAAGTTATTTTTGGAAACAGTTAATTCTCGTATTTGATGTTCTAAATCTTGTTCTTTGACATAAGCTTTTTGGAATGCAACTTCAAAACTTTGTTCGCTTTTTTCTTTTGTTTCAAAATTTGTAAGTCGTATTTTATAGCACTCAAGATCCTTAGTTAATAATGCAACTTTTGCCTTTAAATTTCTGTTGATCTCATTGCATTTATCAATCTGAGATTTTTGTGAATCCAACTGGGTTTGGGTGGTCAATAGCAAGGTCATGAGTTCTGGATCTGGACCAAGCGAAAGATCATTTTGTTCAATTTGATCATTGTTATCATCATCAATTGGATCATCAAATGTAACAACTGTGTTAATTTGATCTTCATCAAATGTAACCACTGTGTTCATTTGTTCATCTTCTTGAGGAGATAATAATGAATCATTTTGAACAACTTGCTCCTTGTCTGATGCGGATGCAGATGGTGATACAATTTCATGTATTAGACATGTTGAATCAGGTACCTAAGACAGACCGTCAGTATCATATACTGGGCCTATGTCACTCATGTGCAATTCCTACATATTGGCCATAAGTATCACAACTGCATTTTTTCCAAGTCTTCCATGTCATCATCAGAATATGCATTTTCCATGAATTTGTTTTCTTTCTCAGTGAGTGTGCCCCCAGATTCATCCTTGAGAGAAGAAGTAGTGCCTGCTTGTGGTACTCACTGCCTCTTGTTCTAGGTTTAGGACATGCACTGGCCAGATGACCTTTCCCATTGTAGTTGCAACATTTAACCATTGTATTTCCAATCCCTTGATTCCCAGTCTCAACTATTTCAGCCCTTCTCTGTGGAGCACCAGCATTGTTTCTACTGCCACTTGCTGCATAAAACCTTTGTCCAGTTCCTATATTTCCCATGTAACCTCCTGATCCATTTCTTCCATAAGCATGATTCTGAATTTCAACTCAACCATCTTGTACAACAGCTTGATTCCTTGTGTTGGATGAAGTGTGGAGACGATTGTTAGATTTGTTGGAGAATTTGCTGAAAGCACAAGCAATGAGTGCAAATCCTTCATTCAATGAGTTGAATGCATCATCTTCGTCATTGTTTGTATTGGTGTAGAGCATGGTATCTGTGATGTCATAGGGAACAAGTTGATTGTCAATTGATTGCGGTGTAGATTCATATGGAATGAGTTGATTCGATGAGGTTTGTTAAGGATAAGCAAAGTGATGTTGTTATTGGACAAAAGCCTGGTTTGACTGTGGAGGTGAAGCAAAGTGAGATTGAGCTATCAATACCAGTAAGTTTGGAGTTGTAAAAGGTGAATAACTACCACGAATAGCTTGATCTTTGTCAACTTCAGATTGATGGTGCTTTGAATAATCATACAACAACCTATAAGATGCATTGTGTAGATTTTTTGCTTGACGAACATAGGTGACACATTTCTGCCAATCTGGACCAAGACAACTGAGGAACTTTGTGTTGACTGCAATCCTGGGTAAAACAATGTTGTATGTGTCCAAGTCATTAATGATGTTTGTAAACCGATGGTAATAAGACTCTAATGATTCTCCTGCTTCAATCATGAACATTGTGTATTCGAGATAGAGTCTTGATTCCATATTTTCTTGGTTCAGTTTAGTGCCTTCCATTAGAAGATTAACGTTTTCCCACATGTCCTTAGCAGTTTTCTGAGCATCAATACTTTAGAAGATTGGATTAGGAATTCCCTGAAGAATGTAGGACATTGCAAGTTCATTTCCTTCACGATGAAGTATTTGTTCTGCAGTGAGCTGAGCCTCAGGAATAGGGGTCACAGTTGCTTCTCTTGGAGGGATTTCATTGGGATCTCCAGGAACCGTTGTAGTTGGCATTTGGAATAGACCTTCAATGATAACCTTTTTCATGTATTTTCCATGTGGTTTCTTGAGTTCGATGAACCTTAAGAATCGAATTGCCCATTGAACATAGTTACCAGGAGTGAGCATAGGAGGTGTGTCAAGTGATCCAGCTTCATGTCTTGATTGTTGACTACTTATGGCTTTACACATCTGATCAAACCAATATGGTTGTTTTTCTGGAAGTGGGTAAGATTGTATTGGTTGTTGTTGATATGGTTGTTGTCGAGGAAAGTGTTGTTGTGGGAAAAATTGATGTTGTTGTATAAAGAGTTGTTGTTGAGGATATTGCGGTTGTGGAGGATACTGTTGTTACTGATGATACTGATGTTGTTGATTGTAAAAGTAGTTATAGTTCGGTGGTTCAGAGATTATCTTGTGTTTGTTGGATTATGCTCGTGTCATAATAAATAATAATATGGCTAGACATATGTGAGCCTATGGGGTCACACACTTATACACAGAGACACCATTTAATATATCGTATCTATCGTATTTACGTTATATTTAACCTTCGTAACTCGAGATCAATAACGAGCTACTAATAACTAAGGTAGTACTTAGTTTATTAGACTGGACCAACAAATGGGCAAACCCATTTAGGGCCCCATATGGCAGGCCATGGTGGGAAACAAGAGGGAAAAGAGCAAGGGGTCAAGTGTAACATTATTTCTTATAACCTCCCATTGATTTGGTCAATAAATGGTTATCAATTACATTAACAACTTACCAACTTTCTCTCCATATTCCTCTACCCAAAAGCCACGAAATAACACACACCCATATTAGGGTTTTGTGTTTTTTTTTATCTCATCTAACCTTATTCTAGTGTATTTCAAGGCTAGATCGCGTGTTACTGGGTTTAGACTAGCATCGGGTGGTGATTATGGATGTGTTGTGTGTTTCTAGCATAGAGGAGATAAACCTTATTGATCTCTTGGGTTTTATATATAATTCGTGTGGTGATTGTCTCCCGTGTGTCTCCCGAATCACGCTACAAAGGTATATTGTTATGTTGTTTATTTATCGATTGATCATATGGCTATGTGGATCCGTTGATAGGTGATCTTCCGCTGCAATAATTTATTTATAATATTTTATTTATATCTATCATCACCTATAGTGGTATCACGAGCCATCATATGTGCCATATGATTATTGAGTATGCGTAAAAATGGCTAAATCGGGTGTTTTTTGATGATTTTTGAAACCATCTTTAAAACAGCCCGTAGGGCTCTATTTTTTTATATATCAACGACCCATGAGGGGTCTTATAATCTGTGATTTTTGATCTCATAGCCATTTGTTACGCATATTTTAATTGGTATACTTGTCCGGTACGTGTAAAATGGTCTAAAATGCACTATTTTGATCGATTTATGAAACGATTTCAAATCAGCCCCTATGGCTTAATTTTATGTGGTAAAATGATAATTAGAAGGTCCTAATATCAGTGGGTTTGGAATCTAAGGCCATTTGAAACGAGTACCAAACGGGGTTTTAATTCTTGTTAATTAATTTCTTCGTTTCGTTGGCTAAATCTTTAATTCTTGTTATTAATTTTTGTTTCCATGGCAAATACATGCATGTTTGTCCATGGAGTTTTCCAACACCTCGTTTTGATCATCATATTATTTTATTATTATGTGTATATGCAAAGCCGATGAAAACCTAGACCACTTATGCCTTGTTTCGTTGTGAATTGTCGTTAATTTCGTGTTTTGGGGTTTTTTTGTCATTGTTTCGGCATTCATGTATGTACTTTAATTTGGTTTTTTGCCATTTTTTGGGCAATTTACAGTAGATAGAAATTAGATTAGTTGTATTTTCCTTTCCATATCATGTAATCGATGCTTGGTGAAGAATGGCGAAAGAGTTAAAGACATTTATGCCGATAAGGACTGCTGGAAGAAGCTGCTGTATTTTGGCTTTTCCCGGTGATTGGTAAGGAGTTATTGGCTGCAATGTTTAGTGGAGGTACAAAATCCATGGGCCTAAAACTTTGTAGTTTGTACCTAAGAGTGGGGAAGACTCCTTCTAGGCGTTTTGGGCCTCCCAATAAAGAAATTATGGGCGAACAGATTCATTATTTGATGTGCATAATGGGGTTCTGCTTGCTCTTGATTGTCTTGGAGCAAGTGGGAGCCCTCCGTGTGGTTGTGTAGGCTTGTCCCTAGTTGACCCTTGGTTCTCGTGATGGCTCACGAGACCGAGCATAGGTTTTTCATCAGTTGAGGCTTTGCATATTGTGGTTATGTGTTTGTTGATTTGCTACTTATATATGCTTTGATTATATGTAAATTGCGAATTGTTTTCTAAAAACATGAAACACAAACCATTTTTAAACTAAGTTTTATGGTTTAGTTTAACTAAGTTTATGAAACATAAAATCATTGTTTTATAAATAACTCTTTGATGAGTGTCTGTTTACTCATCATTTTATACCCATAAAAGACACAAAAATGATCAAAACACCCAAATTATATTGCAGATATCCTTGTTTTTGTGTTTATATATGTGCAGGTACGGATATGTGAGAAATAGACAAAAAGAAAGGCAAAATGGAAAAAAACAAGCTCGAGATTGGAAAGAGCATGCTTAAATGAGCCAACGGTAAATTTTATATGGAGCATCGAGGCAAAAGACAGAATTGTGAAAGACTAAACAAAGCTCATGTTTATAACCCAAGTCAAAAGAGACAAAGAGAAAATAAAAAAAAAATAAATAAATAAATAAAAAAAAATTACTATATTAAAGTTAAAGAATGCTAGCCCCACGTGAAGCAAAATAAAAAGAAAGAGAAGTATATGTCTTAAAATTGATGAGCACATGGGACGAAAGAAACAAAAAAAAATGAAGACACCAAGTTGCAGCCAATGGCAGCCTGCCACGTGGCATTGCTTGAGCAAACTAACCGACTCCCCAAATTCTATAAATAGTGGCGCATGCAGTGAAGAACGAGGAGTAGTTTTATTTTTTATAAGTAGCAATAGTTTTTAGTAGCAGCAGTTTTATTTTTCATAGCTTTAATTTTTTCTCTTCTGTATTTTTATTTTTCAGTAACAGCCTTTAATATTTATTTTACTCAGTTCAGTTCTTTATGCATTCAAGTATCTTTTAATTTTCTCTTCATTATTTTTCATTTGTACTTAATTTAATTAGAATAACAGTAGTCACTATTTAGTTTAATTTTCTGCAACAGTTATTACTTTCGATTTATATTATGTTTTAACTTTATGTTTAGCATTTAATTTCTGTCGCATTTAAATTCTGTCTTTTTAATATTTATTAGTTTTAGCCAATGTTGCAAAAATCGTGAATAGGTACTGAGGAGGTCCGGGGCCGATTAGCGATTTTTTACCGATTAATCGGCCGATTTTCTTGACTCGGCCGATTAATCGGCCGATTACCTTGGAATTCTCTCCAAGTTCCAGGGCCGATTACCTTGGAATCGCCGATTAATCGGCCAATTTTTGCAACACTGGTTTTAGCTTATAATGTCTTATTATCTCTTATCTTCTTTACCCTCTAGCTCAATTCAAACACAAAAAGAGATGCATGAGCTTATTAAGCTCAGCTTATTTTTCAAATAAGCCTTGACATTTCTTAAGTTTGAGAGCACATTTTTATTTATTTATTTAGTTTGTCTGTTTATTTTTAGTTTTATTTTATTTAGTAATTATTCTAGTTTTAATACTAGTCCGATCTACTCTAGTTTTAATACTAGTCCGATCTATTCTAGTTTTAATACTAGTCCTAGTAATTTAGCTTTATATATTATTGTTTATTAGCTTTATATATTATTGTTTATTTATTGTCATTTTTTTTAACGTAATGATTATTATCGTTGTTATTAGCATAGATTTTATTATGTACGAGTAGTTTTATATAAGTTTGCTTCATAACTCGCTTTTAATTTATGTTCACATGTTTTAGCATAAAAATCCAAAATACCTCTTTTTCACTATTCATCAAACGTAATCACGAACCGAATCACAAATTCCATTCAAACCTTCGTTGGGGATAACGACCCGGGAATACAACTTGCCTTGTATTCTTTGGAAATATTTATATGTTGATTTTAGCAAATCAATTTTTGGCGCCGCTGCCGAGGAAGGCTTGAAGCGAATTTTTAAATCTAGTTTGTCGATGTGTGTGTTGAAGACCCTTCTCTCGAGAAGTTATCTTTTTCTCTCGTAAATATTTTCTTATAAAAGCCCAAAAAGATTTTCTTTTCAAAATTTATTTTTCCTTTTTCCTTTTTCCCTTTATGTTTGTTAAAATGTTTTTAAATTATAAAAACCCCAAAATATTTTTTCCTCATCCTCTTAAACCGTTTGATTCTATCTTCTTAACCCTCCTTAATATTTAATTCTCATGTCGTCACTGGGCTATACCTGTTTTGATTGTAAAGGTCCAGTGGGTGATAATCTTCGTTGTTCCAAGTGTGCGTGCGAGCAGTGTGGAAAACATGCACCAAAAGGATCTTGTTATTGGTGTGAAGTAGCCCTCGAAGAAAAGCTTAATTCCATTGATAATACTCATCAAAGTCTTCCCGAACACCCTCCACAACCCCAGCCATCTTCACTCACTCAGCTTAATTATTGTATATGTGAAAATCCGTTGGGGGATGATTCACAGTGTAAACGATGTTTTTGCACTTATCAATCCCCCACACTTGATTATCCAGATTTTCACAACGATTTCAGTACCCCTTCTTAGGATTCATTTTGGCAAGAGCCGTCTAATCAAAACTTCAATGATACATCATTTCAAAATATGCCAAATGATCTTTGTGATTATTGTGGAAGTCCTCACCAAAGTTTTGAGTGTCAAACAAATAACATGCTTGTCTATGAGCAGGTTTCTTGTAACAGTCAAAATTTCGGGTATGACCATTATCCATATAATTCACCGAATCAGTCACAGCAAACGTATTGTTGTGAGTACTGTGGAGGTCCACATTATAATTCTGATTGTCAAACGAGGACCTCTCTTGTCTATGAGCACAGTCCTTGTAACAATTTCGACTATTCTTGTCATGACCAACCTCCACAGTATCAAATGATTCAACCTCAGCCTCAGCCATCTCCTCAGGATTTGGTTTTCGAAGATTTATTCCAAGAACTTGATGATATAAGGAATGAACTTAATAAATTGGCTGCTAGGCGTACCCAAGAAGATCGTCATGGTAAATCTATGGAAGAATTACTCGCCATAGAACGAGCTGCACACAATTGTTTCTTATTTAATCATGCTTGCATGCTCGATGACGAAGATGAAGACGACGAGGAGAGCGTTATTCCTTTGAACGATGTCATTTCTCAACTCCCTCAATCTATTGCAATCACACCCATCTTACCGGTTATGAACTCCGAGGACTCTCTCATTATGGGGGATAAGCATCTTGACACTATTCTTGAAAAGAAATCGGACGAATTCATAAATTCTAGTGTTGAGAACCTTGTCCCAATCCCAAGTGAGTCACAGGGAATTCCTGATCATGTGTGTGATATCCCTCCTCCTCTTGAGTGTTCAAAAGATTATGTTGAGATGTTCTCCGATTCCACTAATGACGATACTTTATCATGTGGAGACATCATTTATATGGAGGAATTACCTTCTGAGCTTGTCAGCTTAGAAGAAGAGGATGATAAAGAAATAATCAAAGACGAAACTCTTCGTGAAACATTATTAAATGTTAATCTTCTCATTTCTAAAATCGAGGCTTTCAATGAAAAATCCATTTCATCTCCTATCCCCATAAAGGATAATGACATGTTTTCCGATGACTCTTTACCGGAATTTGAAGCCTTCCATTTTGATCATATGGGAGAGAAGACTAGTGGCAGAGCCACTTCTCATTCTCATATTTCTCTCCCCGAATATGAATCATTTGCCTCCGAGGAGTTCTCCGATGAACTCACTCATATCATATCTCCGCCGGAGTATGATAACTTCTACTTTGATCTTGACAAAGATTATCTTTATGTCCCGGAGGGAAATATTCTCAACACTGAGAATTTGCTTGATATCAAAATCCCATCCCTCCCACCCAGAATATGTCTTGATCAGCCGAGCTTAAATGATGAGATTCATGATGTGGAAATCATGAATTCTCCTTTTGAGGATGAACATCTTGTCATGATTTTTATCATGACCTTCTTCCTTTTCTTCACATATGGTGTGTCCTATCCTCTTCTTCACTCATTCGGGAGTGAGGATACCATTTTTGACCCCGGCATCACCGCTTATAATCTCTATTTCAAGCCGGGTGTATCTCATCGGAGTGGAACTTTCAAGAAATTCAATGTTAATCCAAACACATTGAATGAAAGTCCGATTGAGATGGTTTCTTCCACTTGCTTCCCCATGAACAAATGAATTCGGGGTCGAGTCAAGCTAGTAACTCGGTTAACAAAAAACATTAGCATTGCATAGGTAAACGCCCATGTTTCTGACTTCTTTCTCTTTTCTAACACTAAGTGTGGGGGGAAGCCCACTGTGCTATGCTCTTTTGTGTTGTTTGCTCTGATTTTCAGGTTTCCCTTGGATTGTGATGATTGTCGCGCCTGTTTTCAATCCAGCCGCCCAATATCCTATCCTTTTGCTAACGATTATCTAGGGATATCTTTTTAATCCTTTGTGTGAAAATAGAGATTTCTTTCACACACTTGGCTATTAGTATTTCCTTTTTACGTTCTAAGTCTCGGCATAATATCCGGTACTTTGAATATTGAGGGCAATATTAAATTCTAAATGTGGGGGGGAATTCTCTCGAATTTTGTCACATTGTACCTTCTAGTGCCCTAGTACCCCCGTTTTGGCCAAAATTTTAAAATTTTTTCATTTTTAAATAAGAAATTGCAATAAAAAAGAAGAAGTGTTTAGTCTTGATTAGGTTAGAACAAAGGGAATCCTGACTCTGCCAGAGTATTGATCCGGCTGCTTCCTTAACTTTTTGACTAAGGTTTTACGATATGTGCAAATGAAAATGCTAAGCGTAGAATAGTTGGTTTTCTTTAGAGCTTATATACATAATCTATGGCTTTTCCTCCCAGGAGATAACGAATCTGACTTAATTAGTGCTTATTTTTCAAACTTTTGAACACACAAAATCATTTTTCTTTACGATTTTGAAAAATACTAGTTCAAAGCTTTATTTAAACTTCAGAACAAGCATATGTCTTAATAATGTAAAAGTTAAGTAATAAATGTATGTGCTAAAAAGCTAAGGTTCAAGATCGGCCCTTGGATCCTTATTCCCGGAAGGCGTTTAGGTCTTGGCTACCCTCTTACACCGGCCCTTGGACCCTTAATTCTGAAAGGCGTTAAGGTCTTGGAACTCTCCGTTGTAACGGCCCTTGGATCCTTTATTCCAGGAAGGTTTAAGGTCTTGGTTCCCGTGAAACTCCGTTAGTTTATATTTCACAAAGTTAAGTATCAAAAAAAAAAAAAAAAAAAAAAAAAGAGAAAATAAAAAGAAAATAAAATGGAATGATATTACAAAATGCAATAAATTTTGAAGCTTGCTTGTTGTGAATTTTAAATCTATCTTTCAACTAGTATTAGTCAAAAATTTATAAAAACTTCGATTTTTGTTATCAAAATTTTGAATATAAGCACAGTCACCTAAACTTGATAAATGCGGGAGTGAAAAGTTAAGTTTCGGCTTACATAGATTATTGATATAAGTAGTGTTGGCATTTTACAAAAGCATTTGCACATTGAGTTTAAGCTTAGTTGGGAGTATAAAAAGAGGATGACGATTACAATTCCCTGGAGACACCCATTTTGTGTGAATCCCGTTCCATGATACCGTTTTTGGAAATCAAGCATGTATATATTTCGTTCTAGTTTAAATTTCTCGAATTATATCAAAAATCAATATGGGGTATGCTTAGTATTCTTTTTGATCATTTCATTACTTCATATGATCGGATTGCTAGGGACTAGCAATAGCTTAGTGTGGGGGATTGATGAGTGTCTGTTTACTGATCATTTTATACCCATAAAAGACACAAAAATGACCAAAACACCCAAATTATATTGCAGATATCCTTATTTTTGTGTTTATATATGTGCAGGTACGGATATGTGAGAAATAGACAAAAAGAAAGGCAAAATGGATAAAAACAAGCTCGAGATTGGAAAGAGCATGCTTAAACGAGCCAATGGTAAATTTTATATGGAGCATCGAGGCAAAAGACGGAATTGTGAAATACTAAACAAAGCTCATGTTTATAACCCAAGTCAAAAGAGACAAAGAGAAAATAAAAAAAAAATAAATAAATAAATAAATAAAAAATATAAATAAAAAAAACTATATTAAAGTTAAAGAATGCTAGCCCTACGTGAAGCAAAATAAAAAGAAAGAGAAGTATATCTCTTAAAATTGATGAGCACATGGGACGAAAGAAACAAAAAAAAAATGAAGACACCAAGTTGCAGCCAATGGCAGCCTGCCACGTGGCATTGCTTGAGCAAACTAACCGACTCCCCAAATGCTATAAATAGTGGCGCATGCAGTGAAGAACGAGGAGTAGTTTTATTTTTTATAAGTAGCAATAGTTTTTAGTAGCAGCAGTTTTATTTTCCATAGCTTTAATTTTTTCTCTTCTGTATTTTTATCTTTCAGTAACAGCCTTTAATATTTATTTTACTCAGTTCAGTTCTTTATGCATTCAAGTATCTTTTAATTTTCTCTTCATTATTTTTCATTTGTACTTCATTTAATTAGAATAACAGTAGTCACTCTTTAGTTTAATTTTCTGCAATAGTTATTACTTTCAATTTATATTATGTTTTAACTTTATGTTTAGCATTTAATTTCTGTCTTCTTAAGCATTTAAATTCTGTCTTT
This sequence comes from Artemisia tridentata subsp. tridentata, assembly GCA_021014915.2. Taxonomy (NCBI): domain Eukaryota; kingdom Viridiplantae; phylum Streptophyta; class Magnoliopsida; order Asterales; family Asteraceae; genus Artemisia; species Artemisia tridentata. Next base: position 174,278,723 of record CP139502.1, on the reverse strand, counting down.
TTAATATTTATTAGTTTTAGCTTATAATGTCTTATTATCTCTTATCTTCTTTACCCTCTAGCTCAATTCAAACACAAAAAGAGATGCATGAGCTTATTAAGCTCGGCTTCTTTTTCAAATAAGCCTTGACATTTCTTAAGTTTGAGAGCACATTTTTATTTATTTATTTAGTTTGTCTGTTTATTTTTAGTTTTATTTTATTTAGTAATTATTCTAGTTTTAATACTAGTCCGATCTACTCTAGTTTTAATACTAGTCCGATCTATTCTAGTTTTAATACTAGTCCTAGTAATTTAGCTTTATATATTATTGTTTATTTATTGTCATTTTTTTTAACGTAGTGATTATTATCGTTGTTATTAGCATAGATTTTATTATGTACGAGTAGTTTTATATAAGTTTGCTTCATAACTCGCTTTTAATTTATGTTCACATGTTTTAGCATTAAAATCCAAAATACCTCTTTTTCACTATTCATCAAACGTAATCACGAACCTCATCACAAATTCCATTCAAACCTTCGTTGGGGATAACGACCCGGGAATACAACTTGCCTTGTATTCTTTGGAAATATTTATATGTTGATTTTAGCAAATCACTCTTAAACTCGTTATGTATGTTATTCTTGTTATGTATTGTACAAACTTTATTATCTACCTAGGATTAATATTAGTCTTGAAAATGGACAACTCGACACACATAAATTAAAAAAAGGGTTAATACACAAATATGTTACTAAACTTTCCATAAAAGTTCGCCTAAGTTACTAAACTTTCATTTTGTTCACTTAGGTTACTAAACTTTCCAAAAAAGTTCGCCTAATTTATTAGTGTTGGTAGGAGTGACTTAATCGTATATTTTTTGATATGTTAAGTAACGTAAATGTCATTTTTTTACAAGTTCAGTGTTGTTTATGAATATTTTTTATAAGTTCAATGACCCCAAATGTCATGGTCTATAAGTTTAGTAACCTAAGTGAACAAAATGAAAGTTCAGTAACTTAGGCGAACATTTATGGAAAGTTTAGTAACATATTTGTGTATTAACCCTTAAAAAAATGATTAGAATTAAGTTAAGAAAAGTTTTTAACTTGTGCTACGAAGAATGAATGCATGCTTCTTTCATACACCTTTTTTGATTCACATCAAAATATTTTACCCGTCAAAAATTTAAGTCATGTCGACCAATCGCTTGAGAATACTTGAATTACTTTTTGCCTATGCGTGGGACCTAGGTTGAATTGCAACCCAAGGTGACTATTCTCAATGCGTGAGACCTAGATATATTCTCACACGTTCTCAAATTGGATGACTTAATCGAGTTAAGCAGTGAGACCTTGACCCGAGGCAAAGATGGGACTAAACATGCCTACATGACACTAGTTGTTTGACACTATATGCCATGAGTCCCATAAGGATCTAAGAGTTGTACATATAATGCAATTGGTGATCGTCGCCTACCAATTGAATCTAGTATTGCTAGCAGATCAACTGATGTGATAGTAGAAACACAATGTGGATCTTAGCCTTTTCGTAAATTAATAGTTTTAAATTGTTAACATGGGGTAGTTAATTTATAAAAGGATAATTATCGAAAATACTAAAAATGAACTTTGTAATTCAATTAATGAATTAACGCAAACCGTAAACAAAAATTTGTTCTTTCTTGTTAAAAGGACAAACTAAGTCTTTTTTTTTCCTTGTAAGAAACAGACTTGTTGCTATCATTTTTTTTTATGAGAAAATGCAATAATAGGAATATTTGAATTGTCCTAATCTAATCAAACTCAAAGCACACCTACTCTAGAAATCGTAATGTCTTGTAAAAGTCAAAATAGTTAAGTATGTTTGCACTCTTATTCTTTTAAGTTCGTTTATAACCTTAGTTCCGGTTTTGAAACCTTGAAGAAATATAAGATATTTGGATAACTAGAGAGCACGTTTTCTATAGCTACCAAAATAATATGAGTTTTAATAATTAGAAGACGGAAATATCAATAAGCCGCAAAGTGGTAAATGCTATTACTAGCATGATTACCTAGCAATTTGTCTTAACCCAATAAACCAACTAAGGTCCTACACACCCTTGTGGTAAAGTAGACCAAATATGGAAGAAATGTATGCCTATTTTCAAGTTAAAATAGCAATGATGGCTAGCCCATTATCTATATATTAGAACTTGATGCACTTCCTTGAATACCTAAGTACATGTTTTCTAGTCCAAGTGACTCATATTAGCAATAATGTGTAGATATTCAAAGAAAGGTGGAAAGTATCCAATCACCACTCACTCTCCACTAGTGACGTAACACTTATAATGTTGTCTAATCCAATGGGAGCTATGTGATTATATTACTGGTGACGAAACACATGTAATGTTGTCTAATCCAGTGGGAGCTGTAAGCTTTATTACCTTGCAAGTTGCCCATTTATTTCTAGATTGTCTTGAAATAATACCTTACTTTCCACATGTGAAGCATCATAGTTTATATAAGAACCATTGCATAAAATTTATAAGATAACTTGTCGCGTTCCTGATGTTGCTTCCTGAAATGTTATCTATAAAATTGTTATGCATGACTCATTATTAAAACGATAAAGTTCTACATATCTATATTTTGATTTTGACTAAAAATCATATGTTATCTTAGACATTGTCATATTGCTCATACAAACAAACGATCGTAGTGTTGTCTGTATACACTCATGATGTTGTGCCATGCACAAGTGGGAGAAATCTTAATTGTGTGCAAGGTACAACATATAACAATTTGACTAATGGTTTTTCTTGACTGCAAGGTAATAAACTAAGATTCTACTAGGACTTCTACACATAAAATGTATGTTGCCCTAATTAGAACAAATATCAAGATAACATGAAAAGCTACTTCAACATATTCACTGAATTGTTTAGTAAATATGATTATGTTTTCTTGTAAAGTCATAATCATGAAGTATGAAATTAACTTGAATTTACTATTGAGGCCAAGAGTCGGCGCTCGTAATTACTTTAGTTGAATATGTTTAGGTCTCTTGTAAAGACACAAACATCAATTCCGTTAATTGTTGAAAGACTTATAACGTAAAGTAAGACGTTAATTTGTTATGTCATCTTGTTAAGACATGTACACTTACGACGTATAGTAAAATATTAAATGTTTATGTTTTCTAGTCAAAACATACACATGAAGAAAAGTATGCAATGGGCTAAAATTACTATTTATGCCATCTAGTTTGACTTGGTTGGCAGATACGTAAGCCAAAAAGTATAAGTTCATCTAATGAGTTGTGTGATAGTCTCACAACATCAGTCCTCATGGAATACCACAAATTTATGGTATGTCCATCATGGAAAATCAAACTCTATTGATATTGTTTGATCTTTGATAACTTAAACTATTTTACCTCCTAAGCTATCAAGGTTAGAAAATTGGATGTGCCTTGTGTACACTCAATATGGTTCCAACCCAGAAGGAATTTACGACACCATTGTATTATGGCATGGGATGAATCTCATTATGCCTTGATTGAAGTTCTGAATTTGTTAAATACCTAAGAGTAAGTAATTAACAAACTAGAGTAAAAAACTAACAATGTATTTTGGATGTCCCACTTGAAAACAATTTATTATTACTCAAGATGCTGAGTATCTAGAGATTAGTCTCTACTTACAAAAGCAGGTGGGAGCACCTTTAGATCTTGAAGTTATTCAAGAGCAACCTTCTGAGTACACTTGCTAATGTCATACTAAGGTTGAACACGCATATGTTAAACCATAGATTGATGTCTCTCATTTATAAATCCGCAAGGATACCTCTTGCACCTGAATGATATAGTTTTTTATATCAATGCTAAGGGATATAAGTTGGAGGATCATAGTGAACCTGCTAACTACAGAGATGCATTATCATATCTTGAATCTGATGAATAGCTCAAAACCATGAATGTTTAGATGCAGTCCTTGGAAGACAATCACTCATGGAGCTTGATTGATCTCTTACCAAATCAGTTAGACTGTGAGGTTAAAAATGAGTTTCTTAATGAGAAGACTCAAAAGGAAAAACTTGTACACACGTGTAATACATACGTAGCAAAAGGAGTTTACTCATACTCAAGAAATTGACTATGATTAAATCTTCCTACCTAAAAACATTAAATGTATAAAGATGGTTAATTGTCATACCTGTTTTCATGTAAATGAAATATGAAAATAGGGTATCAAAATGATTTTCTTGTTGATTAACTTTGCGAGGATGATGAGTAATCAAAAGGGTTTATGAATCCATATAATCTTTATAATGTATACAAGATAAAATAATCTAGTTGTGGATTAGATGATGCATCTAGGAGCATAGATCTTAAGTTAATTATAAAATCATTAATTTGATTTTGATTAATAAGATTACTCCTAAGTACACTGAGAGCAAGTAGGAGCACTGTATTTATTTTCTTAAATCTCATATGTCATTAACATATTAGAAACAATATTTCATCTAAGCTAGACTTTAATCCTTAGCTTGGAATGAAGTTTCTCTTAAGGGATTTAGAAAATAAGACATACAACCTTGTTATATATGTTTATTAGAATAAACATAAGCGGTTATTAAGTCTAAACACAATATGACATGTTATTGAAGGGAGTCTCAATGATCAATCTCACCTGATGAGATTAAATGCATGAATGGAAACCTTAAGTTTAACTGAAGGATTCATTATGTAAGTCGTATTATGCATTGGACTATTTACATCATTTGCATGAATGCAATATGGGTTGATAACAACAAATATCTAAGTGAAAGTCATTAGATAATTGTTAAACAAACATTCTAATGGACCTACAAAGGACCAAAGATATGTTCAACGTTTACGGATATTTGAGGAGCTCTGTTTTGTTTACATATATTGATGCTTATTTAGCTGAGATGATGCTCAACACTAGTTATGGTTAGATGTCATCATGAATGATGACATTGCTGACTAAATGTGCTTGACTGAGAGCATTAATGTGTTATACATTAAAAGAATAAGAATACATTACAGTTTGAGAAACTGTCAAGATGACTGTCTAAAGTAGGTGTTTTGCTAGCTTCAAACACCCTATGGAATGTACTGTTGCAATACTCGTATTATACTTGAATGCACACATACAAAAGGACAATCATCATTCAAAACCTTTTGAGAATTTTGAAACAAGTATTCTTAAAGTTTACTCAGATGATTACTTATTTGTCATGTACAACATATTTTGATCAAGGTGGGAACATCATATTCCGACCTATAAGTAGTCTTGTGCATATTTGTTTTTAGTATTTGGATAATGGAACTGTAAGTAGTCGTATTATATAATGAATTGATATAACTAGTATGATCGTCTTCATTTATACTACTGTGTTCTATATTTGCATGTTTAATCCATGAATAATTTATTTATTCTAAAATTGTCTATTGCCAGTTGACGATACGGGAGTATCATCGAATTAAGGCAAATGTGAGCGTGTTGGTGATATTTATTAAGAATAGATATTAATTGTTGATTCTACCAAACTCACATGTTGTTCATTGTGATGAACATTGGACTGACCCAACCTACGAGTATTCACTACATGGATCGGCGTCAAGAGTGAATCTCGCAATTGGTTATGTCTCTTATCCTTAGACTTGAGATGCAAGTAGGTCTTGCATGCGTGGAATTTCATTCCTTGATATGGTTAAACGCTGTCCTGAATAAGGTAGTTATAAAAATCGTCTTCATGAGTGATATGAAACACATGAATGACACGTTCAGTCAAAACAGGATTTGTTCCTCCACATGTTATGGAGTTAGATACTATTGGGCCCCTCGATGAATTGGACAGATGTTTGTATGGCCGTACCCAAATGAGATTAAGATGAATCTTGATCCACTTTGTAATCTTGTTCAATATCAATATCGCGAAACATAATAGTTGAACTATTAGAATGACATTTGATCCATGTCTAATGTTCAACCTGGTATCTGTAACAAAAGGATGGATGACATATAAACCATTTAAATGAGACGTTTAAGAAACTATTCTCACATATCTCTAGGGGCATTGGCGTGTTGCTAGACGCTAACCTTTTCTTGTATAATTACTTGATTATTATGACGTCGCAAGTGGGAGCTGTTGAAGTATGCTCGTGTCATAATAAATAATTATATGGCTAGACATATGTGAGCCTATGAGGTCACACACTTATACACAGAGACACCATTTAATATATCATATCTATTGTATTTACTTTATATTTAACCTTCGTAACTCGAGATCAATAACGGGCTACTAATAACTAAGGTAGTACTTAGTTTATTAGATTGGACCAACAAATGGGCAATCCCATTTAGGGCCCCCATATGGCCGGCCATGGTGAGAAACAAGAGGGAAAAGAGCAAGGGGTTAAGTGTAACATTATTTCTTATAACCTCCCATTGATTTGGTAAATAAATGGTTATCAATTACATTAACAACTTACCAACTTTCTCTTCATCTTCCTCTACCCAAAAACCACGAAATAACACACACCCATATTAGGGTTTTGTGTTTTTTTGATCTCATCTAACCTTATTCTAGTGTAGTTCAAGGCTAGATCGGGTGTTACTGGGTTTAGACTAGCATCGGGTGGTGATTGTGGACGTGTAGTGTGTTTCTAGCATAGAGGAGATAAACCTTATTGATCTCTTGGGTTTCATATATAATTCGTGTGGTGATTGTCTCCCATGTATCTCCTGAATCACGCTATAAAGGTATATCGTTATGTTGTTTATTTATCGATTGATCATATGGCTATATGGATCCGTTGATAGGTGATCTTCCGCTGCAATTATTTATTTATAATATGTTATTTATATCTATCATCACCTATAGTGTTCTTATGGATCTTGTAGACAATTGAGAAGTGTGTTGTGAGTTATAAAGTTTGGTTTTGGCTAAGTATGAATTACGATGTTTACTGTTCACTTTCAATTGCGACAAACACTGTTCACATTCTATTCCGACAAACATTGTTCATAGTTTGCCAATTACGACGAGTTCACTGAATTGCGATAGATTCTAAATTTCGATGAAACTTATAATTCCGATGGATTTATCCAATTCCGAAAAAAGTAGCTGAATTCCGATGGACTAATCAATTACGATGGGGCTTGGGAATTGCGATGGACTTTGCAATTGCGACAGAACTTTGCAATTTTGATAACTAATCTGAATTGCAATGGAACTTGGTAATTCCGATGATTTTCTCACTAACTTATACAAGATAGGAGATTTTCTCAAAGTCGAAGTATTTTCACAAGCTTGTACAAGCAAGGAATCTACTGAGTATACAATTCTGATAAACCCTTGATCTTCAAATCTGATAAACCCTTTTTGTCCAATTCCGATAAACCCTAATGTCCAATTCCGATTAACCCTCTTTACGAATTCCGATAAACCCTTGTATCCAATTCCGATAGAATCACAGTTTGATCAAAACACTTTTATCCAATCAAAAATGATGTTTAAACTGAATCTCTTTGCATCAAAACGTTTAAAAACACTTTAATGATAAGAAAGTTTCAAGCTTTAATGTTTTAAACGAAATTTGAGCAATTTTGATGAGGTGCAACTAAGTAAACCGAATGTAAAACTAGTGTAAATCGAAAAAGATCTAAACTTTTGACTATAAATCAAACTTCTAAATACTATAGAGATCTTAACACTTTAAAAGTGTGAAGAATAAGTGCTAGAAATGAGATTATGTCACTAAATATCTAGCAAAACTACTCGTAAACTAACTAAAAGCTACGAACTAAACAAAATCACACAACTCAATTATCTTTAGGAAAATGATACCACTTGTAAGGTCACAATAATAAGCATAACACAAGTAATAATAGCACGTCAGAGATGAGAGAAAGTGAGAAGAGAGAGGTCGGAATTATCACACGAATGAATAGCAAAAGTTTCCTTGAAATAGTGAATAAAACCAACAATAAGAGAGTAGTATTACATATGTATTTATAGGCATTGCATTAGGGCAACACCTTAAGCCTTTCTTCTAGAAACTAACTTGATGTCACAGCCCATAGGTCTTCTAATAGGGTTGAGACTTTAATCTAACTTAAAGGCCTTATATTAAGCAACCTTGTACAATAGATTGACCAATAAATGATTACATATGAAATGTGTTCCCAACAATAGCCAATGAAGATTCCAATATCCCCTAATTTCATGTTCATTGTCTCCTTGATTCTTCTTGTTCTTCGATTGTAGATTTTGAATGCCCGTGAGTTTTCTGCATAGCCAATGAAGATTCCAATATCACCTTCAGGTTTCAGTTTGCCTAAATCTTCTTTGTCATTTGTTGGATAGCACAAGGCGCCAAACACGTGAAGATATGAGATATCAGGCTTTCTGTTGTTGATTAGTTCATAGGGTGTTTTTGTTGTTCCCTTAACACACTTAGAGTTAACTAAAAAGTTAATCTATTTGTGTTTATGACTGATACAATGTATTTGATTAATTACAAGTTATAAGTAAAACGTAAATATAAAAACACAATGTTTTTCAACGTTTAAATTCTTATTAAAAATCAATCAAAGAATCTATTACCCAAGTGTTTTGCGGAACAAACACTTGGGATTGAATAGACAAGGTATGATGTCTCCTATCTAAACTTAAGCTATGCTTAAGTGGTAACAATTTCGACCCACTTTGCTATCTCAGGGATTGGTTACTCTTTGTAGGAGAAAAGGGGTATTGTGAAAGTCTATGCTTTAATTGCACAAAATACCTAACCTACTTTTCTCCATCTGTTTGCTATTTATAGGCAAACATGTTAAGAGTACTGAAGATATAAAATACATAAACAATGGAAGGCGTGTCTGACAACTACAATAGCAATTGTCATTTTCAAGAACCAATAGGATTGCGCCAAAAAGTCTTCGAGTGTCAGTCCTGACACTTCTCGACTTTTAGCCGCTTTAGGGATGGTATGTTTCTGACCCCGATAAGACTTGTTCTTATCTCTTCAAAACCTTCCTGCTTAATCCCGCCTTTTATTTAGGCTTCAGGTTCTTCAGTCATTCGCCTTCAGTCTTTAGTCTTCAGTTATTGTTGTTGAGGAGATTGGGGTTTAGTGAGTTCTTGTCCAACACTCACTGAACCCACTATCTTCTTCTTTGGCTCAAGTAACACTTCAGGGAGTACCGCCTCACTGTGTGGTGAATCTTTCTTCTTTAGATTCGTCCTGAGCATCTTGAAGGTAACTCACTGAGTGACTGTTTACTCTGTGACTTGATTGTGTTTTCGGTTGATTAACACTTAGCGTAATTTGTATTCAAATCCTGTTTTAAGGATCCTTGGGTACTGAAGGACCCAACAGTTTTGTTGAAACGAGTATGGATTAGAGATCGGTTTTAAGTAAAGCATGCAGTTGTAACAGCATCAGCCCATTAAAATAATGGTGCGCTAGAATAGATCAACATTGTACGAGCTCCATTTTGTTATGGTGTTCGTACGACCGAATTTTGGTGTGTAGTGCCGACTTCTTCAAAGTATTGTCGTAGATCCTGATTGGTGAATTCTATGCCATTGTCCATTCTAACTATTCTAACTGGAGCTTGTAGAAGGAGTTGTATACATTTCAAGAAGGTGATGATGATGCCTGGTGTTTCGTCCTTTGATCTCAGAAATTTTACCTAAGTATATCTAGAATAATCATCGACGATTACTAGAATGTACTTCTTCCCGTTTAAACTTTCAATCCTCATTGGACCACATAGATCCATATGCAACATATGTAACCTTTGTTCTAAATTAGGTACGGTTTTGGGTTTATATGATGCCTTTTTGCTCTTTCCTAACTCGCATAAGGGGCATAAATGTTGATCCCAGTAATATACTTGATCGAATCCCTTAGCTTGTAAAGGTTAAGTTATCTTAGATGAATCTAAAACAACTAAGTATAGAAACTATCTTTGAAGTATATCAAACACAATGTGGAATCTTGTATTTGATCTTAAGAAGAATTTTATATCGAATTATCAGTAAACAGTGAATATAAAACCAAACACTTGAATATTATTAATAATACGAACACTCAAAAGTATTAGGGTTTACAACCTTGAAGTTTTCTAAAGAATCGTAAGAATCATATCTATCTCTATGCCCTAGGACCTCCTTTTATATACTAAGAAGTCCTAGTCGGCTTACAATTACTTGCTATACAAGATAAATCTTTATAGAATCTTTTCTATGCTTATCTAGACACACTATACATAATAACCGACTCTAATACTCTAGCAACACTAATAATGCATTAGCAGCACTAACTTTTTGTTCTAGCAGCATTAACTTAGTACTAGCAGTACTAAGTTTCCTTCTTGCAGCATTAACTACTTAGAGTATTTTTCCGTCAAGTCTGTCAGCAGTCTTAATTTATTCTAGCAGTCTAAACTTCCATAAGCAGCAGTAACTGAATAAAGCCTTTAAAACCCAACAATCCTCCTCTAAACATGATATTTTCCCCTAAAATCATCAAGTTTCAATCATATCTTAAACAAACACTAGGAGGATGCTTCCAAACAATTAATTTGGTTTCTTATCCTTGGGTGCTTGAATTTTTTCCATCTTTTTCAATAGTTGATATGTTGTTTCATCATAAGGATGTTGAAGTTGGAGTCTTCTATTTCCATGTAGCATTTGATGTACAATGGCCTTTTGATATTGTAAAGGATAATCCTTTTCTAGAAGCATGTAAACTGACATACCATGTACATCCAACACATGAACTCCACAAGACTGAAAATTTTTCCACTGTAGAACTGTGTTGTGCTTTAGAGATCTTCACTCCTCATCCTCATGATGTGGTTCAAAAATCACTTTCAAATATCTCCATATGACTCTATCATAAATTTGTTCAGGCCTGTTATAACCAAACTTATCTTTATACATCTTCCATAGAGTCACCGTATCTTCTCTATCAAAATATTGAACCATTTGTAGAAAACTAACAAACCTCACAGATTTTCCATCAGCTCTCTTGATATCCCAATATGCTGTCTTACCATGTATTCCTCAAATAAAAGCAATAATTGGAAGTTTGACACTGAGAGGAACTGCATCCATGACTTCTTCTTCATTGACTAATGTAAGTTCTGTATGAGCTTTCATTTGTACTTTATCACTTTCATTTTCTACATCAGCTCTCTGTTCATGTTTTTGCTTACTCTGCTCTTGCTCTGCGTTTTGCTCTATTTTTGCCTGCTCTTTTTGTTTAGATTTTTTTTTTGCTTTTTTTCTTAACCAGCTCTTCTCCTATTCTTTTAGAACTCCTCCCCACTTCTTCAGTCTCCATAGGTACAAACCTCTAAGTCTTTCTCTTGGCAATGTTGTATAGTTCTTCAATTTTGCCATCATCAAAATGTGATAACACTTTTTGTTTCCAATTATCCATATTTTTGAGGTATGCACACATGACATATCTTCTTTTTGCTTTTGTGGGTGGCTTGTTCTTATTTGCTGCTAACCTTTTTGCTGCATAAAACTTCTTCCTTTCTTCAATAAGCTCGTTCAACATTCTAGCTTTTTGATCAATTGAATACTACTCTTGTTCTTCTTGTGTGAGCTTTTGGGAAAGTTCCCAATCAGCATCACACTGAGCTCTTTCTACATCCCATGCAGCAATCAATGCTAAAGTTTTAGCTTCCTTCTCAGCAGAAATTCTCCTTTGTTCCAAAACTTTCTGGTTTTCCTCAGCAAACTCTGCAGCTAACTGTTCTGCAACCTCAACATTAAGTTGCATTTGTTTTGTTTTTGAAAGTGGTTCCTCCATAGGCTTTTCAATAAGTATAGCTTTGCCTTTGCCTTTGTCTTGTGGAGGTGATTGTGTAGCTTTTGGTGTAGAAGATGGCTCTCTTATAACAACACCTTTGACTGATGGTTTGGATGTCTTCAATTCTATCATTGCATGAGCCAAAATACTTTCATCATCCATAACCTCAGCAGTAGAAACTTGTTGTTCAGCGGTAGAAACTGTTTCTTTGTCAGCAGTAGTAACTTCTGGTGTAGCAGTAGAAACGTTTTCACTAGCAGTAGTAATTTGCTTACTAGCAACACTAACATCTTTACCAGCAGCACTATCAACCTTAGCAACACTATCCAACACCACTTCATTTTCCTAAGTATCAGTAACCACAAACTCATTTTCATCACTCTCTGCACCAATACTTATATCCATACCAAATCCAACACCCTCATTTTCCTTAGCCTCCCCTGAAGCTTGGCTTTCATTCCTCCCCTGTTTGGGAGCATCCTCCCCTAAACTTGTAGCTTCAAAAGAACTAACCCTTTGAGTTGTGCCCACCTTATGTACTCTTTTAAGTGTTTGAGTTCTTGACCTTTTGATACCTTCTAAGAATCTAACCCTTCTCTTCAAAGATTTGATTTCACCACCTTGAAAAGCAGTCAGCTGTTGTTGATCAAGAACTTGTTCAGACAGTGTGATACAAGTTGCCATCAATTCATTAATTAGTTCAATTCTATCATCACTACTTCAGCATGTGTTACCTAGCCCGAGAGGTGGATCACTAGAAGTGTTAAGCTCAGTCTCAACCCGAGGTTGAGCATCTGAACCCCCCATATTAGCCATTTGACTGGGTCCTTCACCTGAAACAGTTCCATGGGAACATTAGAAGTTGTCTTGGTTTGGGTCTTATTGATGGTACCACTGGCCTGTGCTGCTTCTAAGCTAGACATAGTAGTGGCAACCCTTACCAACATGTCATTCTCCACACCAATGACAGCCTCATCTGCAACAATGTGAATAGAACCACTAGCCTGAGGGAGCTCAGTGTTCTGTGAATTAGCCCTATGTTTGTATGTCTGAGATGATGATTCCAAAAGTGTGGGTGCATGATGGGTAACAGCCGGGATTGTTGAACCTTCACCATGAGTTTTTCTAGCAAGTTCCAACATTGTAGCAAACAATGGTGTAACTTTACCTGCAAAATCTTTTCCATCCCTCCTCATGTTAGTGAAAACATTTTTAGTAAGAGATGGAGTAGGATAAACATTTTTATGACTTTTCTTTTTAACAAACTGATTGTCCAAAAAGAGTTGTAAAAACCTTGGCTAGATAGAATATTTGCTTGAAGAACTATCCAAGTTCTTACCCATATTGTCAAAAATTAATTTAGAAAAATTAAATCTTTTATCATTATCAGCCAAACAAATTATAGCAGATGCCAAATTGCTACTGAATTCATTCCAAACAGTGGTCTTTGGACTAAGACACACTAAAACAGTATGGATTAAGAATTTCCACTGATGAGAGAAGTTTCCTTTGTAAAATTTTAAAGCATCATTTTTCCTCTCATATCCCATCTGTGAAAGTTTTTCAAAAATTATAGCATTAGAAAGATTCTCAATTCCATTAGCATCTCCTAGACGAAGATCTCTTCTAATAGATGCCTCAGTAATGAGTATATTCTGCCCATCTACAAGGGCATGAATTTGTACTTCCCCATTATGAGTTTCGACCTTAGCAGACGACCAAAACTGTATAATGTTGGAAATATATATAGTAGGTTTTACTGTTAAAGCAAACCTTATATAGCTTGCATTAAGAAAATCAATGATTTCAGTAAAATCTACAAACTCGTTAGGTTTTTCTAAAAATGCAACATTATTATGTGGTTTAGTAAAAGTTAAGTGCGATATGATGATTTAATTTTGGGGGTTTTTCGATTTGATGATAAAAACTAAATTAGGGTTTAGATGAGAGTGAATTATGTGCGCGTGAAACTGATTATGTGAATCAATTGGGGATTTATTTTACCTTTAAGTGAAAAGTTACATAACCATACCCTGCACTCTAAAACCTAGCAGCACTAAGTTTATGCTTAGCAACACTAACTTTTAACCCAAAAAAAAAATAAAAATTTCAGCAGTATTTTCCCAGTATCTTTTAAAACAATACTGCACCCAGATATTTTGAAGGGATTAAGTGTAAAGGAAGACACTTAATCATTTTCGGTTGCATTTAACCTCTGGTTGTGTGAGAACTAATGATGTCAATATAAATACTGCCTGTGATCAGATAGACTCGTTAAAAAGCCTTCTTGACAAGGTTTCCAGCTCGTGGCAGGTTTTGCCTCTAACACAAATGCATTAGATTCACTTTTGCTCGCTTTTTTCTATACCAGATGCCCTTAGACTAGTCACTCTATCATTAGAATATGATAGAATGGTATAAAGTGAGTTAGCTCAATTACTATCTAACTAACTACTGCCATTAATTCATGCTCAAAATATCATAAATTGATTTCAAGAAATAGATTTTAAAGAATCTCCCAACTCATGTTTAAAACCTTTTTCAAGTGATCCCTAAACTCTGTCTATCATTAATCAATTATGACTGCAAACTTTCTACCACATTTGCTTCTCACACAGTACCAAATCCAAACATATTACTTTGCTTATTCTGCAAGTATTAGTCCAAAACCAAGAAAAAAACAAGCAATAACACTTTACACCATCTAAATATATTAAGCAGTTGTTTAGAAAAACTAGCAGCATTAACTAGCAGTTCTGAGTATAACTAGCAGTTCTAAGTATAACTAGCAATTTTAAGTAGACTAGCAACACTAAGTATACTTAGCAGCATAAACAATTTATTGACCTAATAACAGTACTAATCCTTTCAAAACTTTACAAAAACACAAATAGATAAGAATTTTCAAAGATTTATCATTCCAATACTGACAACCAAAAATTGAAATCTACCCACATCAAATGCTTTTGTGAGAAAATCTGCAACACTATGATCAATATGGATTTTAACAATTTGAATTAACTTCTTTTCATAACAATCTCTTATAAAATGATGTCTTATCTCAATATGTTTTGTTTTTGAATGATAAACAGGATTTCTTATAATGCACATAGTACTTCTATTATCAATATATATTTTTGTATGCATAAAATTGTACCCATAATCTAGCAGTTGATTCTGAATCCAGAGCACTTGTCCATAGCAACTAGAAGCAGCCACATACTCAGCTTCTGTTTTGGAATTCGCAACCACAGTTTGTTTCTTACACTGCCATGAAATCAACCTACATCCCAAAAACTGACAACCTCCTGTTGTTGATTTGCTATCCAAGCTAGCTCCAGCATAATCACTATCAGTGTATGCAATCAAGTCAAAAGGTGAATCTTTTGGATAGCAAAGGCCGAATTTAGGTTGACCTTTCAAATATCTAAAAATTCTTTTCTAAGCATTAAGATATGAAATTTTTGGTGTGACTTGATATCTTGCACAGGCACACACTGCAAACATAATGTCAGGAACATCAACTTTGAGCTAGGTTTTGAAGCTGTAAGATACATCAACGAGCCAATCATTAATCTATGCAAATGAACATCAACTTATTCACCATCTTTATCTTTGAGCAGGGGCTTGGATGTTTCCATAGTTGTCTTTGCAAGCTTCACATTAATAAACCCAAACTTCTTCAAAAGTTCAGCCACATACTTATCTTGACTGATAAATATGCCATCCTCCTTTTGCTTGACTGGTAACCCTAAGAAGAATGTAAGTTCACCCATCGAACTCATCTGAAATCTTTCATGCATAAGCATTTCAAATTCAACACATAAAACCTTGTTTGTTGATCCAAAGATGATATCATCAACATAAACTTGAACTAACAAGATATCATCTTTGTGCATTTTGATAAACAAGGTTTTATGAATCTTCCCTCTACTAAAACCATTACAAATATGTTGACAATGTGTCATACCAAGCTCTGGGAGCTTGATGTAACCTATATAGTGCCTTCTCCGCCTTGTAAACCTTGTCAGGAAAATTTGGATCTTCAAAACCAGGTGGTTGTGAGACATAAACTTCTTCTTCAATAGTCCCATACAGAAAAGCACTTTTCACATCCATTTCATACACTACAATATCTTTGTATGAAGCATAAGCCAAGAATAATCTTATAGCTTCAATTCTTGCAACTGGAGCAAATACTTCATCATAATCAATACCCTCTTCTTGAGTGTATCTTTGAGCTACTAACCTTGCCTAGTTTCTAATCACAATGCCTCTTTCATCCTTTTTGCATCTAAAACCTCACTTAGTAACAATTGTCCTCTTCCCATTAGGCAAATCTACCAGTGTCCAAACTTCTTGAAGCTTGAATTGTAGAGGCTCTTCTTGCATAGCTTCCACCCAACTTGGATCTTGTAATGCTTTATGAGCATTATTGGGTTCTATTTGTGATAGGAAACAAGCAGACAAACAGTTTTGAAGGTCTTTGTGACTATTTCTTCGGTGAAGGGATCTAGCAAATAAACTTTGTTCCTTCAAATCTTTTATCATTTTTCTTGTTTGAATAGCAGATTTTGACTCACCAATGATTTGTTCCTTAGGATGATTCTTGTGAACTCTTGTTGTTGGAATACGACTGACATGTATCACATCTTCCATATTGGTTAAGTCAGCCTCTGCACCAAGTACATCATCATTAGTATTAGGATATATTTCTTCCAATTTAGGCATGTCTGGATCATCTGGATAGTCATCATCATCAAAAGATATGCCTTCCTTGTCAGCAGCATTAACACATGGCTTAGCAGTATTAACAGAATTAGTAATGCAAGTGTTAATTTCTTCATTAGCAGCATTAACAGTTGGCTTTGTCGTATTAACAGAGTTAGTACTGCTAGTGTTAATTTCTGATACATCATCTTTTTCTTGTTCATCAGTATGCTTTTCTTTATTACTCATTTTATCATCGTTAGAAGATTTTACACCATCTTCTTTATCATCTTTTGGATCTCCAGCAAGATCTTCTTCTTGTGAACTCTTTAACTCTTGTGTTGAGAAGGGTGGATCAATAGTCCCAATAGGCAGCAAAATATAATCTTTGTCAGGTCTTGTCTCCTTTCCAGCTGGACCTGCATCATTACTTGCTTTTGTACCTGTAAAATTTTTAGACTCTGTACCTGCAACAACTGGCTTATAATTCATAGTCTTGGTTAGTGAATCAATATCAAAAAGCCAGTTTGGTCCACTCCCTGCAACATTAGGTGTACTCTCACTAAACCTAACATGCAAGTAATCTTCCACTTTCCTGTTCCTACTATTGAACACTCTAAAAGTTGTGTTATTCATTGAGTATCCAACAAAGAATCCTTCATCATCCTTGCCATCAAACTTGCCTAAGTGATCTATGGTATTCAAGATAGTAACAGGACACCCAAATGGTCTTAAGAAATCTAGCAATGGTTTTCTTACTTTTCTACCATGTAAAAGTTCATAAGGGGTCTTGTTATGAGGCTTAACTACTTTACTTTTATTCTGCAAATAGTAAGCAGTATTAACTACTTCAGCCCAAAAAGTAGTAGGTAATTTAGAATCGGCTAACATTTTTCTGGCAGCCTCAATAAGTGTCCTATTGCTCCTCTCAACAACTGCATTTTGTTGAGGAGTTCTAGCTATACTAAACTGTCTCTCAATACCTTTCATCTCACAAAACTGGTTCATATCCCTATTCTTGAGCTCAGTTCCATTGTCACATCTTATCACTTTAACATTTTGGTTAACTAGGTTTTCTACCTTGGTTATGAATGCCTTAAGAATGCTACTGGTTTCATCCTTAGTTGCTAAAAAGAAAACCCAAGTAAACTTACTATAATCATCTGTGACAACTAGGCAATACATCTTTTTCATTAAACTTTTTACAAATGTTAGTCCAAATAAATCCATGTGCAACATATGTAAAGATGACTTATAGAGTTCACTACTTTGGGCTTACAAGAAGCTCTGTGTTGTTTTCCCTTCGGACAAGCAACACAGATTTCAGTATTTTTAAAAACTTTTGAAGGTAAACCTCTTACAAGGTTTCCCTTTACCAATTTATTCATTGTTTTGAAATTTAAATATCCAAGTCTTCTATGCCAAAGCTTAGATTCATCTGATGTGGCCTTTGCAAAGAGACAAGTCAAACCTCTTTTGGGAACCATATTCTTTAAATCAACACTGTATGTGTTGTCTGTTCTGGGAACTTTAAGTAGAACATAACTTTCATCAGTCAACATAAAGTCAGTAGATAAGACAAAAAATTCAGTGTCAGTAAAAAGAACAATGTTCTTTTTGTCACACATTTGTGAGACACTAAAGAGATTAAACTTAAGCTCTTTTACAAAGTATACATTATCAAAATCTAATTTACCAGTTTTTCTTGTACCTTTGCCAGTGATTTTCCCTCCTTTGGGATTACTCTCAAAAGCTACATATCCTCCATCAATAGATTCAAAATCTTCAAGATAGGAAATGTTTTCAGTCATGTGCCTTGAGCATCTACTGTCAAATACTCCTTTATCTTCTAATTCCACCTATGGATTGCCCTGCACATAAAATAAGAAAATAAGTTCATTTTGGGGACCCAAGCCAATACTGACTTGGATCTGCCTTGTGCATCTACATAATCATACCTTTTTAAAACTAATGGATGCACTGTTGTTTCTGGAAACATGATTTAAAACTTTAACTTTAGGTTTCCAGACCCAACAAGCTGAGGCCTTAACAGCATAAAAGTGATTTCCCAAGACAATATCAGTTATTGCTTTTGGCTTAGGAGTAGAAACTACTCCTTTTTCCTTAGTAGCACTAATTGCTGTATTCTTTTGAATGGGCATTTTTACAGTTGAATGTGCTTTATTTCAAAACTTTGACAATTGTTTTGCACCATTCACTGTTCTTCTTGTGTTAGCAGTACTAACTGATCTAGCAGTATTAGTTACTACTGCTGGTTTAGAAACATTTTGCTTAGCAGTTGTAACTGAGGCTAAACCAGATTTTGTTTGTACTGTTGTTGGAACCATGTTTCTTTAAGCATGTGGGTGAGAACTTTTAGAAAAACTTTTATGATTCACTTTTCTAGCATATTTCCACACAGGTTTTTTATAATAAAAACAATTATCCTGTAAATGTTCAAAACTACCACAATGATAACAAGCCTTATTGTTCATCTCAAAGTCACTTCCTAACCTTTGTGATATCATTCCATTCCAATTCCTCTGGTTACCTCTAGGCCTGTTAGTGTTCTCCCTAGGTTGCTCAGTGTATTCAACAATTTTCCTAGATACCTTATTACCAAAACTAGTTTGAAAAATTTAATCTGTTCAACACTAGGTTTAACTGTTACACTTTCAACCTTAGGTTTAGTCTTTACATGTTCCTCATCATCATCAGACACCCAATCTTCAATGATAGGTGCATCAGAATATGTCTTTTCAGCCTTAGGTTTCTGAGGCCGTCAAATGTAAAATCCTTCTGAGCCGTCTCTTGTTAACTTAAAGTGTGAAGTCCATCTTCTTTTAACACCTGACGGCGTTAGGTTATAAAGTCTTCAAAACTCTCTGAGGCGTCACTTGTTATCTTAACACTAGAAAATCCATCTTGAATTGCAAGGGACGGTGTCGCGTTGTTGCATGTGACGCCGTCAAACACTGTTGTCTGACATGTTTTTCACGACTTCTTCGTTTTCTTCACTTTTTCGTCCAAATATGCTCTAAAAGTTCCGATTTTTAGAATTCTCGTCCCAAGTACCTAAAATAGAAAAAGAAAAGATTTGAGGTAATATTTGATCATATTTACTCGATTTGGGTTTGTTCCATTCGTATTCGGGTTCTAAGCTCTTGATTCATCTTGTTGTCCATCCCTATTGTAAGGGTGTAACCTCTTTTCATCATAAATACTTCCATTTAATTCATTGTTATTAGGTGATAATTGATTCATTTTTATTTTAAGTCGTGGTGTGTTTGTTGTCTTGGTATGTCGATTTGAAACCTGCAAATGTTATGTTTGTTGTTGTTGTTGTTATTGTGGCTCACAAAACTTAATCAAAATCTAAGTGTTGGATTGCGAATTGGAAGGGTTATATTATTTTGTTTTGTTTGATTTGTGCTCAATTCGAATGGTTATTGTTACGGTTAGAAGTCTTTAGGGATCTTGGCTTAAAGATTTGTGATAGAAAACAAAGGCACTTTTTTACAAATAACAGATTTTACATTTAACACATTTTAAGCTAAAAAACGAGCCCAGTAATTAGAACCAATAAATGTGTACAAGGGCTTGGTTACTTCGTTATATTCATTTACCTCATTATTAGAACCCAAGAATGCTCATATAACAGATTTTAAGCCTACCTCAACAGATTTTAAATCAACAAAATGAGTCAGAGTATGTAGAGAAAGTTAATGTTCTTGAAGGTAAGCTTTATGTTAAAGAGCATGAAATTAAAGGACTTACTAAAAGGTTAGAAAAGGCTCAAAAAGAAAAAGATGCAGCTTATCAGGAGAAAAAAAAAACATCAAGTTAAGGTAAATAAGCTTGAATTTGCATCAGAAAGTGTAAATAAGACAATTGAGTGTCAATTAATGAGGAGAGGTAGCGGTATAGGTTATAATGAAGTTCCTCCCTCAATAACAGGAAAGTATGTACCTCCTATACCTGAGTTGTCTTGTTTAGGTGAGTCTAATGCTAAGCCTTTATGAGAAAATAGTAAGTCTAAAGAGGAGAAACCTAAACCTGAAAAGACATATTCTGATGCACCTATCATTGAATATTGGGTGTCTGATAATGATGAGGAACAGGTGAAGACTAAACCTAAGGTTGAAAGTATAACAGTTAAACCTAGTGTTGAACAGATTAAATTTTTCAAACCTAGTTTTGGAAATAAGGTATCTAGGAAAATTGTTGAATACACTGAGCAACCTAGGGAGAACACTAACAGGCCTAGAGGTAGCCAGAGGAATTGGAATGGAATGATATCTCAAAGGTTAGGAAGTGACTTTGATATGATCAATAAGGCTTGTTATCATTGTTGTAGTTTTGAACATTTACAGGATAATTATTTTTACTATCAAAAACCTGTGTGGAACTATGCTAGGAGGGTGAATCATAAATAATTTTCTAAAAGTTCTCACCCACATGCTAAAAGAAACATGGTTCCAACAGCAGTACAAGCAAAATCTGGTTTAGTATCAGTTACAACTGCTAAGCAAAATGTTTCTAAACCAGCAGTAGTAACTAATACTGCTAGATCAGTTAGTACTGCTAACACAAGAAGAACAGTGAATGGTGCAAAAAAAATTTCAAAGTTTTCAGATAAAGCACATTCAACTGTAAAAAGGCCCATTCAAAAGAATACAACAATTAGTGCTGCTAAGGTAAAAGGAGTAGTTTCTACTGCTAAGCCAAAAGCATTAACTGATACTGTTTTGGAAAATCACTTTTATGCTGTTAAGGCCTCAGCTTGTTGGGTTTGGAAACCTAAAGTTAAAGTTTTAAATCATGTTTCCAGAAACAACCGTGCATCCATATTTTTAAAAAGGTATGATTATGTAGATGCACAAGGCAGATCCAAGTCAGTATTGGCTTGAGTCCCCAAAATGAACTGATTTTCTTACTTTATGTGCAGGGCAATTGATCCGTTGAGATCAACATATAAATTTCTCCAAGGATTTATAAAGGAAATATTGTAAACCCGAGTTGTTTTCCCAATGAAGGATTGAATGGAATTTCGTTAATTCGAATCGTGAAACGTGTTTGAATTGTGAAATAAGAGATATTTTAGATTTTTAAACTAAAATAAGTAAACATAAGCTAAAAACAATATAATAAGCAAGGGAAATGATTATCTATAGCACATGTAACTAAAAACGTAAAGGAAAACTGAAAACGCGAATTCCGAGGTTAATCCCGAGCCTAAAACGTGAAATTTAAGAAATATTAACCCAAGGAATGTAAAACTAATTTTCCTAAGTCCTAAATGATAAAATAAAATTTTGGAAAAAAGAATCATATTTGTTTGACTTTTATTTAATTTTCTATGAATTAAAAACTGAATTTAACTAATTAAATTATTAAAAATACTAAATCAATTCTGAAAAATCTGAATTTTTGATAAAAATTGCTTTACACTATAAGGAATGTGAGAAAAATAAGATAGAGGAAAAAGCTAAATCTAATAAGCAGATATAAGCTAAACAGCCACAATAAGCTAAGAATGAAAAACGTGTATAAGAGAATTAAATGATATCCCTTGGGCAGAAAAGACCCAAGGGCAGAGATGGTTAGGCGTGTGTGTGTTGAGGGTTTGAGCAAGAGGTCCTAGGTTCGAACCTGGTGCACCTCTTTTTGGAAATCAATTTTTTTTTCTTTTTTTTTAAACTTAAAAAGCACAAACAAATAAGCTAATTTTGCAAAGCAACTTATTTTAGAACTTAGAATACGCTCAAAAAAAGCTACTTGAATTAGATCAGTAGGCTTTTATGAGCAAAAAGGGCAATTAAGCAAAGTGGGCAGTTCAGCTAATCTAATAAGCTAATAGAAGCTAGAAAAAGCTAAATCAAGCTAAGTATGATCTAAATGAACTAACTAACTCAGAAAAAGCCACAAGGAAAAGCAAATAAGTACTGGACTTAAATCAAATAAGCTAAAGGGTCTGCTATTGTGTGTGCAGGGCAAATAGGCAGTCTTAAAGCTACTAATAAGCTATCATAAGCTACTAAAAAAATAAAAAAAAATAGGAACAATTAGATGAGCAATCAAACAGTACTTGTACAAAAATTCAGAACAAATAGGCTTAAATTAAGCTAATGAAAAATCAAAAACAAAAGGCTGAATTTGGCAAAACTTACTTATGAGGCTGCTATGGTGTGGACAAATCACTAAACTGGCTATATCATCTCAGAAGCCTTATGAAGTCAAACCAACATTTAGACCTACACTCAATACACTAAATGGAACACATTAAAACATTGAATTAAGCAATAAATCATCCTCTTCCTATATTAAGCATAATTGATCAGTTCATTTCCATGAACTTATACTATCCTACTGAAATCACCATATACCTTAAAATTAGACCAAAAGCTCCTACAAACTACTACTCTAGGCTGAATTAAGCATACTCAAACTAAATCCAAAGGCAAATGAACAGTATCTATCCATTTGACCCATTTTGACCCTTGACCCAAACAGTCCTTATTGTTGACAATCTTGGTATTTTAAACTAGAATGGACTAAATTAGACTCAAACTCTGAAATACATAGGTGCACATAACTAAATTAGGGCTTAAAAAGCAATTTTTATCAGAAATTAAGCACTAGGAATAAGCTAATAAGCAGTTGACTAATTTTGACTTTTATTGACTTTTTAAAATTGAGACTGAATTTGAAACAAATTAACTTTAACAGAAGCTATAATAAGCTTATAAGAGCTTAATGAAACAGGAATGAGAACTTTTAAGGTTTAAACAACAATTTGTTCGAATTACTGAATGACAATTAAACTTGAATTATACTAAACTAGTAAAATGCTTTTGAAATTTAACTAAGACTGGAATTAAAGTTACAATAACATAAAATTAAGCTGAACCTTAAAAATTATCTAAATTCGACTAAAGAAACTATATTAAACTACTCTACATTACACTACTCTAACTACTAACTAATAACTAACTAATTAATCTTCTGTGCGTGTGGGGAGGTGTTTTATATCATTCAAAAAGCCTCTCTGGTCTTCTCTCTCCATTCCTGAGCCTTTGGATCACTTGATTTAATCTCAGCCCTCAAATGGCATTTTGGCGCCAAAATTAGCTTGGGTGGATTTCCAGCGTGGAAATGGTTGATTTTAGGATGTTGCACATGGGGAGGGAGCAAGGTGGCTGGAGCAGATATTGAAAGAGACAAGGATGTCTGGGGAGCAGGGGGAAACATGGTTGTCTGGTTCTTTTGCTTTTGGCGGCAAAAGGGTAAGGGTGGGGTTGACTTATTTTTTTTTTACCTAGGTATTTAATAAAAACGGGGTGGGTTAGGCTGGTGATGTTTGTGTTGGGCTGGGAATTAGGTTATTAGTTTTAGGATTAGTTTAGTTTAATTTAGGATTTGGTATAGAAAGGTTTTAGGTTTAGGGGTTAAACTTGGCAACTTTGCAAACTTGATTCCAAGGGTAATTTTTGACAAGTGATGGAACATCAAGGGATCATTTTACATCTTGGGCATAAAATGATTTATCTTTGAGAAATTCCTTCCCGGCCTCGGCTTTTTACGCTCTTTTCAAACTCGTGCTCGGTTTTGTCCATTTTGTCATTGTTTTTGTCCGTTTCTCACATATCCATACCTGCACATGCATAAACACAAAAACATAATATATTTGGCATATTTGGTTAGTTTTTTTTCTATTTAGTCCATTTTATTAGGTAAAACGTATGTGTAATTTAACACATACCAGCAATCCACAGGTAGAATTGGAAGATAAAGGAGTATTTGGCAGTGGATGCTCAAGGCACATGACTGGAAACATGTCCTATCTTGAAGATTTTGAAGCTATTGATGAAGCATATGCTGCTTTTGGGAGTAATCCCAAATGAGGGAAAATCATTGGCAAAGGTAAAATAAAAACTGATAAATTAGATTTTGATAATGTGTACTTTGTAAAAGAGCTTAAGTTTAATCTCTTTAGGGACTTACAAATGTGTGACAAAAAGAACAATGTTCTTTTTACTGACACTGAATATTTTTTCTTATCTCTTAACTTTAAGTTGACTAATGAAAGTCATGTTCTACTTAAAGTTCCTAGAACAGACAACATATACAATGTTGATTTAAAAAATATGGTTCCCAAAGGAGGTTTGACTTGTCACTTTGCAAAGGCCACATCAGATGAATCTAAGCTTTGGCAAAGAAGACTTGGACATTTAAATTTCAAAACAATGAATAAATTGGTAAAGGGAAACCTTGTAAGAGGTTTACCTTCAAAAGTTTTTGAAAATAATGAAATCTGTGTTGCTTGTGAGAAGGGAAAACAACACAGAGCTTCTTGTAAGCTCAAAGTAGTGAACTCTAAAGTCAGCCTTTACATATGTTGCACATGGATTTATTTGGACCAACATTTGTAAAAAGGTTAATGAAAAAGATGTACTGCCTAGTTGTCACATATGATTATAGCAAGTTTACTTGGGTTTTCTTTTTAGCAACTAAGGATGAAACCAGTAGCATTCTTAAGGCTTTCATATCCAAGGTAGAAAACATAGTTAACCATAAGGTTAAAGTGATAAGATGTGACAATGGAACTGAGTTCAAGAATAGGGATATGAACCAGTTTTGTGAAATGAAAGGTATTGAGAGACAGTATAGTGTAACTAGAACTCCTCAACAAAATGGAGTTACTGAGAGGATTAATTGGACACTTATTGAGGCTGCTAGAACAATGTTAGCTGATTCTAAATTACCTACTACTTTTTGGGCTGAAGCAGTTAATACTGCTTACTATGTGCAGAATAGAAGTAAAGTAGTTAAGCCTCATAACACGACCCCTTATTAACTTTTACATGGTAGCAACCAATTGCTAGATTCTTAAGACCATTTGGGTGTCCTGTTACTATCTTGAATACTATAGATCACTTAGGCAAGTTTGATGGCAAGGCTGATGAAGGATTCTTTGTTGGATAATCAATGAATAGCAAAGCTTTTAGAGTGTTCAATAGTAGGACCAGGGAAGTGGAAGATTACTTGCATGTTAGGTTTTGTGAGAGTACACCTAATGTTGCAGGGAGTGGACCAAACTGGCTTTTTGATATTGATTCAATAACCAAGACTATGAAATATGAGCCAGTTATTACTGGTACAGAGTCTAACAATTTTGCAGGTACAAAAGCAAGTAATGATGCAGGTCAAGTAGGAAAGGAGACAAGACCTGACAAAGATTAGATTTTGCTGCCTATTTGGACTGCTGATCCACCCTTCTCAACACAAGTGTCAAAGAGTTCACAAGAAGATGATCTTGCTGGAGATCCAAAAGATGATAAAGAAAATGGTGTAAAATCTTCTAATGATGATAAAGTGAGTAATGAAGAAAAGCATACTGATGATAAAGAAAAGGATGATGTATCAGAAATTAACACTAGCAGTACTAACTCTGTTAATATGGCTAAGCTAAGTGTTAATGCTGCCAATGAAGAAATTAACACTAGCAGTACTAATTCTGTTAATATTTCTAAGCCATGTGCTAATGTTGCTGAAAAGGAAGGCATATCTTTTGATGATGATGACTATCCAGATGATCCAGACATGCCTGAATTGGAAGAAATATATCCTGATACTGATGATGATGTACTTGGTGCAGAGGCTGACTTAACCAATATGGAAGATGTGATACATGTCAGTCGTATTCCAACAACAAGAGTTCACAAGAATCATCCTAAGGAACAAATCATTGGAGAGCCAAAATCTGCTGTTCAAACAAGAAAAATGATAAAAGATTTGAAGGAACAAGGTTTCTTTGCTAGATCCCTTCATCAAAGAAACAGTCATAAAGACCTTCAAAACTGTTTGTTTGCTTGTTTTCTATCACAAATAGAACCCAAGAATGCTCACAAAGCATTACAAGATCCAAGCTGGGTGGAAGCTATGCAAGAAGAGCTTCTACAATTCAAGCTTCAAGAAGTTTAGACACTGGTAGATTTGCCCAATGGGAAGAGGGCAATTGGTACTAAGTGGGGTTTTAGATGCAAAAAAGGATGAAAGAGGCATTGTGATTTGAAACAAGGCAAGATTAGTAACTCAAGGATACACTCAAGAAGTAGGTATTGATTATGATGAAGTAATTGCTCCAGTTGTAAGAATTGACGCTATAAGATTATTCTTGGCTTATGCTTCATACAAAGACTTTGTAGTGTATCAAATGGATGTGAAAAGTGCTTTTCTGTATGGGACTATTGAAGAAGAATTTTATGTCTCACAACTACCTGGTTTTGAAGATCCAAATTTTCCTGACAAGCTTTACAACGTGGAGAAGGCACTATATGGGTTACATCAAGCTCCCAGAGCTTGGTATGACACATTGTCAATATATTTGTTGAACAATGGTTTTAGTAGAGGCAAGATTGATAAAACTTTGTTTATCAAAAGGCACAAAGATGATATCTTGTTAGTTCAAGTTTATGTTGATGATATCATCTTTGGATCAACAAACAAGGTTTTTTGTGTTGAATTTCAAAAGCTTATGCATGAAAGATTTCAAATGAGTTCAATGGGTGAACTTACATTCTTCTTAGGGTTACAAGTCAAGCAAAAGTAGCATGGCATATTTATCAGTCAAGATATGTATGTGGCTCAAATTATGAAGAAGTTTGGGTTTATTGATGTGAAGCCTACAAAGACAACTATGGAAACATCCAAGTCCCTGCTCAAAGATGAAGATGGTGAAGAAGTTGATGTTCAGTTATATAGATCAATGATTGGCTCATTGATGTATCTTACAGCTTCAAGACCTGACATTATGTTTGCAGTGTGTGCGTGTGCATGATATCAAGTCACACCAAAAGTTTCACATCTTAATGCTGTGAAGAGAATTTTTAGATATTTGAAGGGTCAACCCAAATTAGGCCTTTGGTATCCAAAAGATTCACCTTTTGACTTGGTTGCATACACTGATAGTGACTATGCTGGAGCTAGCTTGGATAGAAAATTAACAACAGAAGGTTGTCAGTTTTTGGGGTGCAAGTTGATTTCATGGCAGTGCAAGAAACATACTGTTGACATAAATAATGCCTAAAAATATTATTCATATCTCTATGTTTTAATGATCACAAAATATAAACTCATTAAACATAAACTTATCAAATAAACAAGTATTTAGTTGTAAATATTCACTTCTACAACTTAATCACTTAAGGTATGAATAAACAAGTGCTTAATGCATTATATAATCAAAGGAACATTTTCTTAATAACTAGATTTTTTATAAAACATCAAAAACATTTTATATATTTTTGAAAAACATTTTTGGTATTAAATAAAAATGTTTAATCTTTTATAAAAATATGAATTCAAATTTTTAACCAAAATCAGTTAAAATGTTCTAGAAAAACCTTCCCCACAAAAGGACAAAATTGGCCAATGTTCAGTAGGGGCGGCCCCCTTAATTTTGCTAGGCGGCCCCCTTAAAATTAAGGGGACCGCCCCCGCTCCAGTAGGCCTCCAGCTGTCCAGTTTTTCTCCTATAAATACCAGCCTTCTCCTGGATTTTTACTTACCTTTTGCACACTGAAACTTTCTGTTTTAAATCAAATTTCATATCTTCAAAAACCCTTTGATCATATAATCTTAAGCTTTGGTTTCTAAGTGATCCAAGCTTCCTCCATTCAAGTGCAAAAGAAGAATACTCCTTCAACAACTAGTGAAGAAGTATTGCAACTTAGATACCTAAGTTGTTTGTGTCATCATACATTTGTTTATAAGTTGTGTATTATTGTTAGATAGTTGTGTGTATAATTGTTTGGGATAGGTTAGTGTGTAAGTAGAGAAGTTGTGTTGTTAAGGTGTGTAAGTAGTGAAGGTGTGAAGAAGTAGAAGTGTACATAGGTTGTGCTTAGTTGTTAAGTGTCGTGAAGAAGTAGTGAAGAAGTCGTGAAGAAGTCGTGGAGAAGTTGTGAAGAAGTCATGAAGTAGTTGTGAAGAAGTCGTGAAGAATTCGTGAAGTAGTCGTGAAGAAGAAGGTGTGATTAAGTCGTGTTTAAGTTGTGAGATTGGTTCTAGCTACGATTAGAACTCGACATCTAGCTTTGTGTCGTTAAGCCGGTGTAAGCTAAAGTTGTGTAAGGTTTTCTCCGCCATAAGGGAGCTTGTTGACATAGTGAAGAAAACTCTCGAGTTAGGTGCTCGGGGAGTGGAGTAGGGCAAGGAAGGTGTCCTTGTAGCCGAACCACTATAAATCTCTTGTCTCACGGTTAGATCTTTCCATCTCTAGCTTTCATTTCATTTTATTATCTTACTTGCATTACTTATTTATATTTACTTATATACATATTGTTCATATTGTTCAAGAAGTTGAGATCACATAAATTCGAATCTAAAATTTAAAAAGTAAACAAAGTTTTCAAAATAAAATTTAAAAGGACATAAAACTATTCAACCCCCCTTCTAGTTTTCCACAATTGGTATCAAGAGCCACGTCAAACAAGATTTTTAAAATTAACCGTATTTTAAAACTTGAAACGATCTATGGAATCTTTAAAATATTTAGAAGGGCAATCTATGCAAAGACCACCACTATTTGAAAGTGATGGTTTTCTTTATTGGAAAATTAGATTCGAAACTTATGTGAAATCAAAGGATCTTGATCTTTGGCATGTTATTACCTATGGTGATTTTCCCCCTATTCAATATAATATCCTAACTAAAATAGATGAAATTGTACCGTTTGAAAAACAAAATGATGATTTAAAAAGGAAACTAGCAAAAAATAATGAAGCTAAAATGGTTATTTATAATGCGTTACCACGCAAAGAATATGAAAGAAATTTTATGTGTCAAACCGAAAAAGAAATTTGGGATTCTTTACTAATCACTCACCAAGGTAATAGTCAAGTCAAAGATAATAAAATAGATCTTCTTGTGCAACAATATGAACAATTTACAATTCCTGAAGAGGAATCTATTGATAATGCATTTGCTAAATTTAACACAATCATCACAAGTTTAAAAGCACTTGATGAGACTTTTTCTAGCAAAAATTGTGTAAGGAAATTTCTTAGGGCATTACATCCGAAATGGCGCGCGAAGGTCACGGCGATTGAAGAGTCAAAGAACTTGATGACGTTATCAATTGATGAGCATATTGGCAACTTGAAGGTTCATGAAGAAATTATAAAGAGGGACTCGGAAACGGTCAAGAGCAAGAAAGATCAAATCAAGTCTCTCGCGCTAAAAGAAAAAAAGGAACTTAGTTATGACGATGATTCAAGTGACGATAGTGAAGACGAAGAATATGCAATGGCCGTTAGAGAATTCAAGAAATTCTTCAAGAGACGAGGAAGATTCACGAGACAACCGCGAGATGAAAGAAGATCGCTACAAAGAAATAGAAATGATAACTACGGGAAAAGAAAGTGCTTTAGATGTGGAAGCCAAAACCATCTCATTTGCGAATGTCCAAAGCCACCGGGTTATGATTACAAAAGCGCATTTGTTAGTGGAACATGGAGCGATAGCGACAAAGATGAAGCGGACAAAGCAAAAGACGAAAAGTGCCTTGTAGCTCAAGCCACCGATGAAATATGTCTGGGGATAAATTTGGAGCCCGACGAATGGATTAAGGATAGCGGATGCTCGAAGCACATGACGGGAAACTGGAAGCTATTCTCCTCCTACAAGGCATACAACGGAGGTAATGTTATTTTCGGTAGTGATTTTCGTGGAAAAATCATTGGCAAAGGTACGATCTCTCAAGACTCCCTAACTATTGAAAATGTTGAGCATGTAGATAACTTAACATATAACTTGCTTAGTATAGGACAAATATGCGATAATAAGTGTAGGGTTACTTTTACAAGTAAAGATAGCGAAATAGTTAAAGACGGAAAGGTCATAGGTAGAGGAGTTAGGAAAGGTGGCGTACATGTTATGAAACTAGGAAATAAACCGGAAGATAAAATATGTCTAGCTACCTTAGATGAAAACTCTACATTGTGGCATAGAAGATTAGGTCACGCAAATATGCAACAAATACAATCCCTAGCCTCTAAAGAATTAGTTAGAAACTTGCCTAACCTAAGATATGACCAACACTTTTGCGATGCATGTAAAATAGGAAAGCAAGCACATGCTAGTCACAAAGCTAAGAATATAGTCTCCACTACTAGATGCCTAGAATTATTACACATGGACCTTTTTGGTCCAACCGCTGTGCGGAGTTACGGAGGTAATCGTTATACCTTAGTAATTGTAGATGACTATTCACGATACACGTGGACTAGTTTTTTAAGTGATAAAACCGAAGCCTTTAATAAATTTGAAATATTTAGTAAAATGATTCAAAATAAATTAGGATGTTCTATAGTATCAATTAGGACGGACCATGGTCGGGAATTTGATAACGAAGTGCAATTCGGAAAATATTGTGATTTAAATGGGATATCTCACAATTTTTCCGCTCCTCGCACTCCACAATCAAATGGGGTAGTAGAAAGAAAGAATCGAACCTTACAAGAGATGAGTAGAACAATGCTAAATGAACAATCTATCCCACAAAAATTTTGGTGCCATGCCGTAGATACATCAACATATATAATAAATAGAGTCTCAATTAGAAGAATATTAGGAAAAACCCCATATGAGTTATTAAGAGGTAGAAAACCTAATCTAAATTACTTTAGGGTATTCGGGAGCAAATGTTTTGTTCTCAATACAAAAGATTACCTTACTAAGTTTGATCTTAAGTCGTACGAAGGAATCTTTCTAGGGTATTCACAAAATAGTAAAGCATACATAATACTTAATAAACACACTATGAAAGTAGAAGAGTTCTTAAATGTAACATTTGATGAAACTCCACCACCACCTAAGACATTGCCCCTAGAAGATGATGACCTAGTTGAAGAAGAAGCTATTGAGGTTTGTAAAATTAAACCCTTAGGTGATGATAATGAAGATATAATATTAGGTGAAAACGAAATAGTAAATGTTAAGGAATCTAAATCACACCCGTTAGATAATATAATAGGAAACTTAAATAAAAAAACCCTTAGATCACAAGCTCAAGATAAAAATAACTTCTTTTGTTTCCTATCAACTATAGAACCTAAAAATATAAATGAGGCATTAAAAGATGAAAGTTGGATTATGGCTATGCAAGAAGAACTAAATTAATTTAAGACTAATGACGTTTGGGAACTAGTCCCAAATCCCATGAACATGACCATCATAGGAACTAAGTGGGTTTATAGAAATAAGTTAGATGAAAATGGAATAGTTACTAGGAACAAGGCTAGGTTAGTTGCCCAAGGATATAATCAACAAGAAGGAATAGATTATGACGAAACTTATGCCCCCGTAGCTAGATTAGAATCTATAAGAATACTACTTGCCTATGCATGCGCCCTAGATTTTAAGTTATTTCAAATGGACGTGAAAAGTGCATTCCTTAACGGTTTTATCAATGAGGAGGTATACGTGGCATAACCTCCAGGATTCATTGACTTCGCAAAACCTGATTATGTTTATAAACTCAAGAAAGCTTTATATGGACTCAAACAAGCTCCCAAGGCTTGGTATGATCGATTAAAGGCATTTCTTATTAAACGTGATTATTCCATGGGAATGGTAGATAACACTCTTTTCACGAAAAAGAAAAACCCAAATCTCATCATTGTCCAAATATATATCGACGACATTATATTCGGATCGACTTGTCAGGATATGTGTGATGAATTCGCCAAAATCATGCATGATGAGTTTGAGATGAGTATGATGGGTGAACTTAATTTCTTCCTAGGATTACAAATAAAACAATTAGAAGATGGAATATTTTTTAATCAATCTAAGTACATTAAGGAAATGCTTAAGAAATTTGGATTAAAAGACGCTAAGCCCATGAAGACACCAATGTCTACGGAAGTAAAACTCACAAGAGATGAAGAGGGTGAGTCCGTAGAAAACACTAAGTATAGAGGAATGATAGGTAGTTTACTATACTTAACGGCAAGTAGACCGGATATCATGTTTAGTGTCTGCCTTTGTGCTCGCTGTCAAGAGGATCCCAAAACCTCTCACCTAGAAGCGGTTAAGCGTATCTTCCGATACATTAAAGGCACTATACACTTAGGATTATGGTATCCTAAGGGATCGGGCATAGAAACCATCGTCTATGCGGATTCGGATCATGTGGGAGACTACGTGGATAGAAAAAGCACTAGCGGAATTTGCACGTTAATGGGATGTTGTCTAACATCTTGGTTCTCGAAGAAGCAAACCACTCTTGCTATTTCTACCATAGAAGCCGAATATGTAAGCGTTGGAAAGGCATGTCAACAAGCACTATAGATGAAACAAGCTCTCGTAGATTATGGCATTAGGTTAGATGACGTCCCAATTATGTGTGATAATAAAGGTGCTATAGATTTAAGTAAGAATCCCGTTCAACACTCTAGGACTAAACATATAGAAATACGCCACCACTTCCTACGCGATAACGTTCAAAAAGGAAATATATCTATAGAAAAGGTTGCATCGGAAGATAACTTAGTAGACATATTCACTAAGCCCCTTAAGCGTGAACTCTTTAACCATTTACGTTTAGGCCTAGGAATGATGGAACAAATTGACTGAATTTTCTGCATTTTTGGTAATTTTTTTTTCCAGATGGGCGGACCCCTTAATGTCATAAAGGTGGTTGATCGGCTGTGATCAAATCATATTTTTCCCAAAGGAACACAATGGAAGTTGTATTCCTGGGTCGTTATCCCCAACGAAGGCTGAATGGAATTTGTGATCCCGAATCGTGCATGTGTTTGAATGGTGAAATAAAGTGGGTTTTTGGGTTTCTAAGTTACGATTGATGAACATAAATTAAAAACGATCTAAAAGGCAATAAAAACAATTTAGAAAAAATAAACGTGATTAAAAATGTAATTAAAATAAAAGAAACGCGAATTAACGAAAAAAAGGGGACTGAGAACGAAACTAAAAACGTCAAAACTAAGAAATATAAACTCTACGAGTACAATTCTATTTTTCCTACATACTACATGACAAAAGAAAATTTTACAAAAAATTAAAATATTTTTTTGACTTTTTAATTAATTATTATGAATTAAAAACTAATTTAAACTATTTAAATTATTTAAAAATAGAAAATGAAAATAGAAAAATCTGAAAAAATTCAAGTAATTATAAAATGATATTAAAAAGCTAGGAAAAATAAAATTAGATCTGTCTAACCCATAATAAGCAGAATGGGCTAAATAAGCACTTTTCAAATAAGCTAATAATAAGCTAAACTTGACCAAAAATTACCAAAACATCAGAAACTGATTAATGTACTAAATGAAGCTTAAAACAACAGAAAAAAGCAGAAATAATCACAAGGAAAAAGCACTTGTACTGCTGATCAGTATATGCTGAGACAGAAACAAAGTGGCTCAACAGCCAATTTTTGGACAGCTTTTGAAGCTGATCAAAAGCTAATTGGGTGATTCCAGAAGCATGAGCTTAAAGCTTATACTATAAGCTATTTAAGAACTAAAAATGCCCAAAAGTTTAGATCAATTGCTACCTTAAAATTGGCCTAGATCAGGTGGGAGAAAAACAAAAATATTGAGTGCATGTTCAGGGCAGGCCAAGGGGCTTATTGCAGGCTGACTAAAAGCTACTGACAAAGCTCTAACAATGAAAATAAGCTCAGTTATGAGAAGCTAGTATTACTATCTATCTGAAAAACCAAATTGCATGAAATGATCCCAAAGGAATGAACAGAAAATTAACAAGCAAAAAACTGAGACCAACGAAATTGTGCAGATCTGCACAAACTAACTATGGGCTGTACTTTGCTATATTTAGAACCAAGGAATTAAGGGGCTAGTGACTAATAACTATGGACTAAATTAGATGCAACAATACCAAAAAAAACTCAAATGAGCTTATGGCTGCTATAAGCCAATAAGCTCATTTCAGCTTCTAAATCTAACAACACTAACTCAAAACCTACAATAACCTCAAAACAGCTTAACTACATTTCATAAACAGCCTAGATAAACTAAATCAAGACAAACTAAAATCTACCCAAAGGCACATGAACATTAATCACTATTTTGACCCGTAATAAGCTCTTAAACCAAACACCCCTAACTGGACTGAATTTGCTATTTTTAAGTTACAACTATCAAATTAACTCCCAACATCATCAATGACAGCAGATAAGCATAAAGAAAAGCAGAAAAGCAAATAAGCAGTAATATAAGCAGTTAACAGTAAACTAAATTTTTGTTGACCAAGATATAAAAATAAGGAAACTCTAATTTGCATTAACTGAAAAACTAAATTACATTCTGAAATTAAAAATTACAAGAATCTAAAAAGAAAACCATACCTAAAGTTAAGCTAAAAATAAAACCTGCCTCAATTGGCTTACAAACTAAACTATTTATACTAAAAGAAAAATATAAAATTAGGGTTTCATCTCTTCTCTCTTCTTCTCTGAGCTCATCCCAACCATTGGATTAAACTGGGATGATCTTGGCCATTAAATCCCTTCTCTTGCCTCGGATTGCTGAGGTGAAGAATGATGGTGACTGAAGCAAGGTTAGGGGAAGAGTGGAAGGAGACAAATATGTTGGGATAGTACTAGGGTAGTGATGGTGATGGTGTACGGTTTGTGGGTTGAGCGAGAAAATGGGAAGAGGTGAGTGGGAAGAAGGTGATAAAAGGTCTCACCTAATTGATAGTTTATCAAAAGGCCGGGTGTGGGGGTTGGGCTATGTGGGTATTATTTTTGGGCCGGGTTTGTGTTTAGGATTGGGTTGGTTAGTTTTAAGGGTTTGGATGGTTTATTTTAAGGATAAAATGGGTTAAATAGTTTAGGGATCATATGTGTAAAATCCGAAAGTCCAAGGACCATTTATGCACATTCTGAAAAATATCTCCAAGGACCAATCTTGACTCTTTTGATATTTCTGAGGGTTGACTTTGACAATTTGAGCATAATCCCGGTCCAAACTCGTAATTTCCTTTCCCGTCCACGGCTTTTCACGATTTTCCAATCTTGTGCTCGGTTTTGTCCGTTTTTGCCCTGTTTTCAATCCTTTTGTACCTGAAACACATAAAACACAAAACCAAGGATATCTGCAATATATTTGGGTGTTTTTGGTCATTTTTGTGTCTTTATCGAGTGTAAAATGATGAGTATTTACACACTCATCAGTGGTCCCTTTAATTATTAAGGGGACCGGCTTGTCATTAAGGGGACCGGCCATTTGACTGTAACATTTTTTTTCTTTTTCCTCCCATCTGAGTCTAGGAATCTGTTTTGCACAAAATAAAAGATTGGGATATTTCTTTGCATAAACATATTTATAAACAAAACCCAATCTATTTTCTACAAATCATTCTCACATCTAGAAAAACACATGAAAACCATTTTTCTTACATTGTTGAATAATGCTAAAAACATTTTTTTCTCATGCATAAAGATCTCAAATGAATTGTCAAAGTATATAATCTAATATATACATCTTTGATATTCATATATTGAGCAAAATCAAATCAAGGAGACCTTGGATTGTTTCTTAGGAAATTT
Organism: Artemisia tridentata subsp. tridentata; assembly: GCA_021014915.2. NCBI lineage: Eukaryota > Viridiplantae > Streptophyta > Magnoliopsida > Asterales > Asteraceae > Artemisia > Artemisia tridentata. The sequence continues at coordinate 174,242,576 of CP139502.1, read as the reverse complement.
TTGCATTTAGGAGTCGAAACAATCTCATCTCTACATTTGTTGCATATAGGCACACACTAGAACAAACCTATTAATCACATCCTCACAATTGTTCCATCACCTATTCCCCATTAGTTTCTAGTGCCATTGCTCCATTACCCTTGCCTTAGATGATTAATTGCCTTAATTCTCTAAATTGCTAGATATTAATTATTTCTTGCTTATTTATTTATATTATATGCCATACATGCTTAATATTTTTCTCTATTGCCTCAAAGAGTGGGACTTGCCTAAAACCAGAAGCTCAAAACATAGCCATCCTCACCTTTTTCTACAGAAAAACCCATTTCTGGAACCCAGAAAGGTACCAGATGGGCGGCCCCCTTAATTCATAAGGCGGCCCCCTTAATTATTAAGGGGACCGCCCATAATTAAGGGGACCGGCCATCTGCTGGACGGGTTCACAGAATCTTTTTCTGCTTTTTAGCCTATTTGATCCTATACTTCCCAAAATTCACAAACACATTTTGTCCTAATCACCCAACAAGCCTATCCATTCCTAAACAACACAAATCCTCCACTATAAATAACCCCATATCTCACCACATTCAATCATCCCATCATGTCTTCTCCTATCAACCCAAAACCAAAAACCTCAAAGCTAGCAAGGATGACCTTAAAACCCGGGTGGAAAAGAAAACCTCACCCTCACCACAAGCCCATCACAACTAGACAACCAACACCTCCATCATCATTCATCCCCAACTACTCTCCAAGATCACAACCTCATTCCATTGAACCATTTCACAAACCCTACCATTTTGGCCAAACATCCACATTCATTCCAAACTACTCTCCTAAACATCAAACCAACTTCAATGGAATCCTTGAAAACACTCATCACCTTGGTCAAACATCAAACCTTTCACCCCAATACCATCCATTTCCATCAAATAACCAAATCCCCATTCATGAAAGGCAAAAGCTTCATGAAGAGATTAACCAAATCCATGATCTTAGTGATCTCCTTGCTATGCACCTCACACAACGCAACAAGGGACAACCTCCATCCTCACCTTACTCAAATTGCCTACCCCACTCTCTTAACTTGGATCAAGTTACAAACCACACCCACTATTGCCCTTGTTGCATCTTCCTTCAAAAACAAATCCTCCACCTAAGTGAAGATATTTCTTGGATCGAATATCTACTCACTCGTCCCCATCCCATTCCTCCACTACAACGATATAACATCAATGGATCCGCTCCATTTCCCTCGCCATCACATAACTAAAACCCATCCACATGCTTTCCGCCTCAAAATAAAATCCCTCACCCTTTTGTGTCGCAAGCAAGTCCAATCGCTCTCTTTGGCAATATGAGGACCATTAGTATTTCTAGTTATGTTGTAATCATTATGTTTCAAGTATTTTATGTAATGTAATGATGATTCATATGTTATATATGATCATCTTGAATGCATTAGTTGGTTGTTCTAAATATTTTTGCTATGTATATGTATCTTGTGTCTCCTAACTTGTTTTTGCAGGCAAGATTTCCATAGCTCGTCTCCTTGGTGCCCTCGAACGAGGGGGAGTAAACATCACGGGGGAGTTCTCGTCCCGACAAATTTAGTTTCTAAAACTTGTCGGCATAACCTTTTTGATTCTACAAAAAGGGGGAGAAGTGAATATATAAACTCACTAAATACTTGTTAAAAAATAAATTTTTGGATTTAATAAGTTTAAGTTTTGTAATCATCAAAAAGGGGGAGATTGTTGACATAAATAATGCCTAAAAACATTATTCATATCTCTATGTTTTAATGATCACAAAATATAAACTCATTAAACATAAACTTATCAAATAAACAAGTATTTAGTTGTAAATATTCACTTCTACAACTTAATCACTTAAGGTATGAATAAACAAGTGCTTAATGCATTATATGATCAAAGGAATATTTTTTTAATAACTAGATTTTTTATAAAACATCAAAAACATTTTATATATTTTTGAAAAACATTTTTGGTATTAAATAAAAATGTTTAATCTTTTATAAAAATATGAATTCAAATTTTTAACCAAAATCAGTTAAAATGTTCCAGAAAAACCTTCGCCACAAAAGGACAAAATTGGTCAACGTTCAGTAGGGGCGGCCCCCTTAATTTTGCTAGGCGGCCCCCATAAAATTAAGGGACCACCCTCTATTTAAGGGGACCGCCCTCGCTCCAGTAGGCCTCCAGCTGTCCAGTTTTTCTCCTATAAATACCAGCTTTCTCCTAGATTTTTACTTACCTTTTGCACACTGAAACTTTCTATTTTAAATCACATTTCATATCTTCAAAAACTCTTTGATCATATAATCTTAAGCTTTGGTTTCTAAGTGATCCAAGCTTCCTCCATTCAAGTGCAAAAGAAGAATACTCCTTCAACAACTAGTGAAGAAGTATTGCAACTTAGATACCTAAGTTGTTTGTGTCATCATACATTTGTTTATAAGTTGTGTATTGTTGTTAGATAGTTGTGTGTATAATTGTTTGGGATAGGTTAGTGTGTAAGTAGAGAAGTTGTGTTGTTAAGGTGTGTAAGTAGTGAAGGTGTGAAGAAGTAGAAGTGTACATAGGTTGTGCTTAGTTGTAAGGTGTCGTGAAGAAGTAGTGAAGAAGTCGTGAAGAAGTTGTGAAGAAGTCGTGAAGTAGTTGTGAAGAAGTCGTGAAGTAGTTGTGAAGAAGAAGGTGTGATTAAGTCGTGTTTAAGTTGTGAGATTGGTTCTAGCTACGATTAGCACTCGACATCTAGCTTTGTGTCGTTAAGCCAGCGTAAGCTAAAGTTGTGTAATTTTTTCCCCGCCATAAGGGAGCTTGTTGACATTGTGAAGAAAACTCTCGAGTTAGGTGCTCGGGGAGTGGAGTAGGGCAAGGAAGGTGTCCTTGTAGCCGAACCACTATAAATCTCTTGTCTCTCGGTTAGATCTTTCCATCTTTAGCTTTTATTTCATTTTATTATCTTACTTGCATTACTTATTTATATTTACTTATATACATATTGTTCATATTGTTCAAGAAGTTGAGATCACATAAATTCGAATCTAAATTTTAAAAAGTAAACAAAGTTTTCAAAATAAATTTTAAAAGGACATAAAACTATTCAACCCCCCTTCTAGTTTTCCACACAAACTGTGGTTGCAAATTCTACAACTGAATATGAGTATGTGGCTGCTTCAAGTTGCTGTGGATAAGTGCTCTGGATTCAGAATCAATTGCTGGATTATGGGTACAATTTTATGCATGCTAAAATATATATTGATAATAGCAGTACTATGTGCATTATAAGAAATCCTGCTTATCACTAAAAAATAAAATATATTGAGATAAGACATCATTTTATAAGAGATTGTTATGAAAAGAAGTTTATTCAAATTGTTATAATCCATACTTATAATAATGTTGCAGATTTGCTCACAAAAGCTTTTGAGGTGGGTAGATTTCAATTTTTAGTTGTCAGTATTGGAATGATATATCTTTGATAATTCTTATCTCTTTGTGTTTTTGTAAAGTTTTGAAAGGATTAGTACTGTTATTAGGTAAATAAATTTGTTTCTACTGCTAAGTATACTTAGTGTTGCTAGTGTACTTAAAACTGTTGTGTTAATGCTGCTAATTATACTTAGAACTGCTAGTTATATTTAAAACTGCTAGTTAATGCTGCTAGTTTTTCTGAACAACTGCTAAGTATAATTAGATGATGTAAAATGTTATTTCTTGTGTTTTTCTTGGTTTTAGACTAATATTTGCAGGTTAAGCAAGCAATATGATTGGTATTGATGGTGTGTGAGAAGCAAAGTGGTGATTTGGTTGTTGTGGTGCATCTGATTAATGATAGAATAAGATTTGGGAATCTCTTGACAAAGGTTTACACCTGAGTTTGGAAGTTCTTTAAAGTCTTTTCTTGAAATCAATCTATTTTGAACATGAATTGATGGCATAGTTTGTCAGATAGTAACTGCACTAACTCACTCTTCACCATTTTATATTTTCATTAGTATAATGAGTTAGTCTAAGGACATCTGGTATTGAGAACATCGAGCAAAAGTGAATCTAATGCATTTGTGTTTGAGGCAACACCTGCCACGAGCTAGAAACCCTGTCAAGAAGGCTCTTTTAATGAGTTTATCTGCTCACATGCAGTATTTATACTGACATTAATGGTTCTCACACAATCAGAGGTTAAATACAACCGAAAAAGATTAAGTGTCTTCCTTTACACTTAATCCCTTCAAAATATTTGAGTGCAGTATTGTTTTTAAAGATATTGGGAAAGTACTGCTGGGCAAATTGTTTTTGTTAAAAGTTAGTGCCGCTAAGCATAAACTTAGTGTTGCTAAGTCTAACTTAGTACTGCTAGGTTTCTGCTGCTAGGGTTGAGAGTGCAGGGTATGGTTATGTAACTTTTTACTTAAAGGGTATAAATCCCCAATTGCGTCACACAATCAGTTTCACGCGCACATAAATCCCTCTCATTCAAGCCCTAATTAAGTTTTTATCGTCAAATTGAAAAACCCCCAAATCAAATTATCATGTCGCACCTAACTTTTACCAAACCACACAATAATGTTGTATTTTTAGAAAAGTCTAATGAGTCTGTAGATTTTACTAAAATCATTGATTTCCTTAATGCAAGCTATATTAAGTTTGCTTTAAAAGTAAAACCTACTATATATATTTCCAGCATTATATAGTTTTGGTCGTCTACTAAGGTCAAAACTCATAATGGGGAAGTACAAATTCATGCCCTTGTAGATGAGCAGAAGATCCTCAATACAGAGGCATCTATTAGAAGAGATATTTTTCTAGGAGAAACTAATGGAATTGAGAATCTTACAAATGCTACAATTTTTGAAAAACTTTCACTGATGGAATATGAGAGAAAAACTGATGCTTTAAAATTTTACAAAGGAAACTTCTCTCATCAGTGGAAATTCTTAATCCATACTGTCTTGGTGTGGTTAAGTCCAAAGACCACTGGTTGGAATGAATTTAGTAGTAATTTAGCATATGCGATTTGTTTGGCTGAAAATAATCAAAGATTTAATTTTTCTAAATTAATTTTTGGTAGTATGGTTAAGAACTTGGATAGTTCTTCCAGTAAATATTTTATTTATCCAAGGTTTTTACAACTCTTTTTGGACAATCAGTTTGTAAATAAGAAAAGTCATAAAAGAATTTATCCCACTCCCTCTCTTACTAAAAAGGTTTTTACTAATATGAGGAGGGATGGAAAAGATTTTTTTGGGACAGTTACACCATTGTTTTCTACAATGTTGGAACTTGCTCAGCAAACTCAGGGTGAAGGTTCAGCAGTCCCAGCTATTACCCATCACACACCACACTTTTGTCAACATCCTCACAACAACCCAAAAAGACATACAAACGTAGGACTCACTCAAAGAACACTGAGCTACCTCAGGCTAGTGGTTCTACTCACAATGTTGCAAATGAGGCTGTCACTGTTGCGGAGAGTGACATGTTGGTAAGGGCTGCCACTACTGTGACTAGCTTAAAAGCAGCACAGGCCAGTGGTAACATAAATAAGACCCAAACCAAGACAACTTCTAATGAGTCAGGTCCTCATGGAACTGATTCAGGTGAACGACCCAGTCACATGGAAAATATGAGGGGTTCAGATGCTCGACCTAGGGTTGAGGTTGAGCTTAATATTTCCAATGATCCACCTCTCGGGCTAGGTAACACAAGCCGAAGTGGTGAGGATAGAATTGAACTTATTCATGAATTGATGGAAACTTGTCACAAACTGTCTGCACAGGTTCTTGATCTACAAAACCTAACTGCTTCTCAAGGTGGTGAAATCAAAGCTTTGAAGAGAAGGGTTAGATACTTAGAAGGTATTAAAAGGTCAAGAACTCTAAAACTTAAAAGAGAACATAATGTGGGCACAACTCAAAAGTTTAGATCTTCTGAAGCTATAAGTTTGGAGAAGGATGCTCCCAAACAGGGGAGGAATGAAAGCAAAGCTTCAGGGGAGGCTAAGGACGCTGAGGGTGCTTGTGCAGAGAGCGAAGAAATGGAATTTGTTGTTGCTGATAATCAGGGGAAAGAAGTGGTTATTGATAGTTATGTGGCTAAGGTGGATAGTGTTGCTGGTAAATATGATACTGCTGCTAGTGAGCAACTTACTGCTGCTAGTGCAAAAGATACTACTACTACACCAGAAGTTACTACTGCTAATGAAGAAAAGGTTTCTACTGCTGAGGTTATGGATGATGAGAGCATTCTGGCTCATGCACTAACAGAACTGAAGACATCCAAGCCAAAAACTAAAGGTGTTGTTATAAGAGAACCTTCTTCTAAACCACAAGCTATACAACCACCTCCAAAAGGTAAAGGTAAAGCTATACTTGTTGAAGAGCCTGTGGAGAAACCACTTTCTGAAGAAAAGAAAATGCAACTTGATGTTGAGGTTGTAGAGAAATTACCAGCTGATTTTGAAGAGGAGAATAGGAAAATTTTGGAAAAGAGAAAAACTGCTGTTGAGAAGGAAGCTAAATCTTTAGAATTGATTCCTGCATGGGATGAAGAAAGAGCTCAGTGTGATGCTGATTGGGAACTTGCTCAGAAACTTCAACAAGAAGAGCAAGATCAGTATTCAATTGATGAAAGAGCAAGAATTGGATAATTGGCAACAAAAGAAGTTATCACAGTTTGATGATAGCAGAATTGAAGAGCTATATAATATTGCCAAGAGAAAGATTGAGAGCTTTGTGAATACTGAAGTGGTGTAGGGCACTGATGAAAGGAAAGAAGAAAGCTCTAGTTCTAATATAGCTTGAGAGAAGTTAGAAAAGAAGAGCAGTAAAAATCAGAAATTTGAGCGTAACGCAGAGCAAGAGCAGAGTGAAGAGCAAGAGCAGAGTGAGAAAGCTAAAGTTGATGATGATGTAGAAAAGATGCAAGCTCACATAGAACTTGCATTAGTAACTGAACAAGAAGCCATGGATGCAGAGCCTCTAAGTGTCAAACAACCAAATGTTGCTTTTACTTCTAGATTACATGGGAACACAGCATATTGGGATATTAAGAGGTATGATGGTTCATCTTTGAGGTTTGTTAGTTTTCTACAAATGGTTCATCACTTTGATAGAGAAGATATGGTGACTTTATGGAAGCTATACAAAGAAAACTTTGGCTATCACAGACCAGAACAAATTTACGATAGAGTCATCTGGAAACATTTGAAAGTGATGTTTGAACCACATCATGAGGATGAGGTGTGGAGAAGTCTAAGGAACAACACAGTTCTACAATGGAAAATTTATCAGAGTTGTGGAGTTCATGCTTCGGATGCACATGGGGTAATAATCTACATGCTTATAGAAAAGGACTATCCTTTACAATATCATAAGGATATTGTACATCAGATGCTATATGGGACGAGAAGCCTCCAACTCCAGTATCCTTATGATGAAATGGCATATCAACTGCTCAAGAAGATGGAAAAGTATCTAGGACCCAAGGACAAGAAATAGAATTAATTGTTTGGAAGCATCCTCTTTGTGTTTGTTCAAGCTATGGTAGAAACTTGATGATTTTGGGAGATAATATCAAGTTTAGAGGAGGATTGTTGGGTTTTAGAGTTGTTGCTGCTTGTTTGGTTAAGACTACTGAGGGGAAATGCTCTAAGTCATTGCTGCTGGTTATAAATGTTACAACTGCTTGTGTATTTTACTACTGCTAGTGTTGCTGAAGATGTTCAACAAAATACACTAAGTGGTTACTACTGCTAGACTACAAGTTATAACTGCCAGTTCAGAGTTACAACTACTATAAGAGTTACAACTGCTGCTGAACTTGAAGGAAAATATTCTAAGTGTTTAGTGCTGCTAGAAGAAAAGTTAGTACTGCTAGTACAAACTTACTATTGCTGAAAATTTTATGCTGCTAGAGTTAAAGATACAATTGCTAGAGTGTATAGTTAGTACTACTTATGAGATAAACATGTATAGTCGGTTAGATAAATAGAGAAAAGATTCTTTTAAGATTTATCTTGTATAGCAAGCAATTGTAAGCCGACTAGGACTCCTTAGTCTATAAAAGGAGGTCCTAGGGCATAGAGATAGATACGTGATTCTTTAGAAAACTTTTGAGTATTCGTATTATTAATAATACTGAAGTGATTTGTTTGATATTGTTTGTTAAGTTCTTCTTAAGATTAAAGTTTAGATTCCACATAAACTTTAATATAATCAAAGACAGTTTTTTTATAAGTTGTATTGGATTTATTCAATATTACTTCACCTTTACAAGCTAAAGGATTCAATCAAGTGCTCAACTATGATCAACACAAGCAGTATTAACTGCTTCGGCCCAAAAAGTAGTAGGCAATTTAGAATCAGCTAACATTGTTCTAGCAGCCTCAATAAGTGTCCTATTCCTCCTCTCAGCAACTCCATTTTGTTGAGGAGTTCTAGCTACACTATACTGTCTCTCAATACCTTTTAACTCACAAAACTGGTTTATATCCCTATTCTTAAACTCAGTTCCGTTGTCACATCTTATCACTTTAACCTTATGATTTACTAGATTTTATACCCTGGTTATAAAAGCCTTAAGGATTCCACTGGTTTCATCCTTAGTTGCTAGAAAGAAAACCCAAGTAAACCTACTATAATCATCTGTGACAACTAGGCAATACATCTTTTTTATTAAACTTTTTACAAATGTTGGTCCAAATAAATCCATGTGCAACATATGTAAAGGCTGATTTATAGAGTTCACTACTTTGGGCTTACAAGAAGCTCTGTGTTGTTTTCCGTTCTGACAAGCAACACAAATTTCAGTATTTTCAAAAACTTTTGAAGGTAACCCTCTTACAAGGTTTCCCTTAACCAATTTATTCATTGTTTTGAAAAGTAAATGTCCAAGCCTTCTATGCCAAAGCTTAGATTCATCAGATGTGGCCTTTGCTAAGAGACAAGTCAAACCTCCTTTGAGAACCATATTCTTTAAATCAACACTATATATGTTTTTTTTTCTAGGAACTTTAAGCAAAACATGACTTTCATCAGCCAACTTAAAGTCAGAAGATAAGACAAAACATTCAGTGTCAGTAAAAAGAACACTATTTTTTTTGTCACACATTTGTGAGACACTAAAGAGATTAAACTTAAGCTCTTTTACAAAGTACACATTATCAAAATCTAATTTACCAGTTTTTATTGTACATTTGCCTGTGATTTTCCCTCCTTTGGGATTACTCCCAAAAGCAACATATCCCCCATCAATTGTTTCATAATCTTCAAGGTAGGACATGTTTCCAGTCATGTGCCTTGAGTATCCACTGTCAAATACTCCTTTATCTTCTAATTCCACCTGTGGATTGCCCTGCACATAATAAGAAAATCACTTCATTTTGGGGACCCAAGCCATTACTAACTTGGATCTGCCTTGTACATCAACATAATCATACCTCTTTAAAACTACGGATGCACTACTGTTTTTAGAAACCTGATTTAAAACTTTAACTCTTGGTTTCCAGACCCAACAAGCTGAGGCCTTAACAACATAAAAATGATTTCCCAAAACATTATCAGTTATTGCTTTTGGCTTAGCAGTAGAAATTACTGCTTTTGCCTTAGCAGCATTAATTTTTGTATTGTTTTGAATGGGCCTTTTTACAGTTGAATGTGCTTTATTTGAAAACTTTGACAATTTTTTAACACCATTCACTGTTCTTTTTGAGTTAGTAGTACTAACTGATCTAGCAGTATTAGTTACTACTACTGGTTTAGAAAAATTTTGCTTGGCAGTTTTAACTGATACTAAACCAGATCTCATTTGTACTGCTATTGGAACCATGTTTCTTTTAGCATGTGGGTGAGTATTTTTAGAAAAACTTTGAAGGTTCACCCTCCTAGCATAGTTCCAAACAGGCTTTTGATAGTAAAAATAATTTTCCTGTAAATGCTCAAAACTACCACAGTGATAACAAGCCTTGTTAAACATCACAAAGTCACTGCCTAATCTTTGTGACATGATGTTATTCCAATTCCTTTGGTTACCTCTAGGCCTGTTAGTGTACTCCCTAGGTTGCTCATTAAAATCAATAGTTTTCCTAGACAACTTTTTACCAAAACTAGGTTTGACAAACTTAACTTGTTCAGCACTAGGTTTAACTATTATACTTTCAACATTAGATGTAGTCTTCACCTGTTCCTCATCATCATCAGACACCCAATCTTCAATGACAGGTGCATCAGAATATGCCTTTTTAACCTTAGGTTTCTCCTTATTAGACTTACTATTTTCTCCTAAAGGCTAAACATTAGACTCAACTAAACAAGACAATTCAGGTATAGGAGGTACACACTTTCCTGTTATTGAGGGAGGAACTTCATTATAACCTATACCACTACCTCTCCTCATAAGTTGACACTCTATTGTCTTATTTACACTTTCAGATGCAAATTCATGCTTATTTAAATTAACTTGATGTTTTTCTTTTTTCTGATAAGCTGCATCTTTTTCTTTTTGAGCCTTTTCAAACCTTTCAGTAAGTTCTTTAATGGCATGCTCTTTAACATAAAGCTTACCTTCAAGAACATAAACTTTCTCTACATACTCTAACTCATTATGTTTAAAAAATTCAAGTCTTTCCTCAACAGATTTTAAGCCTACTTTATAGCCTAAATTGTCTAACTTTAACATCCTTACTTCTTCTATTATTTTTTCATTCCTAGACTTTAGTTCCTCAATAGTATATAAACAAGATTTATAAGAACAATCAAAATCATTAGATACCTCAGAATCAGAATGTCACAACTAGTAATTTCAGGTCATTTTCCAAATCCCGACAATTTACTATTCATGAGTTACTATTAATCAAACACTATTCACCGAGCATTATTCATCATTTCACTATTCATCATTTTTGAAGCCAGTTTGAGACTTTGAGAAGTCGTCAAAAATTTTACTATTCACATGACACTATTCATTCCCGGAAGGAAATCACTATTCATAGGCATCATTCATCATGTCGTAAACTAGGTTTACGAGTATTCAAATGCGCGTAACCAGTTAGGTTTAGCTGCGTATTCATGCATCATCAGTAAGGACACATCATACAGACTAGAGTAGTCTGCATATCATCAGTAATATCAGTACCATATCAGTTCATGCATGTGTCTGTGTGATTTTCATTAACGTATGCTTAATTGTTTAATTAACGTTACCACTCAGTCATTTCAATCAACAGTAAACCAAATACTCCAGAAAATGATCCTAATACATTTTCAAGCTAATTATAATGATATAAAGATTATATTATTACTTTACCCAGTGTTTTTAAATCAATCGTTACATTTTTCATTTGACGCTTATAACTCCGTCGATTTACGAAATTTCAATCCGGTTATCATTCTAACACCCGATTCTTGCAAGGAACATGATTTTACAATTTTTACCACTTCGTCGTATCTCATTTCACCTCGTCACGAGTTATTTCTAGTTAACTCGGTACCCAATAACACTCAATGTGTACACAAATTAACTAAATACTTACACTAATGGGACACTTGGCACAATTTCATCAAACCCTTCCCATTTAACCCATGTGTGCCGCCCCCCCTACCATCCCATTTAGCTTAATACTTCCAAAATGCATTAATGGAATTAGTACCCATTTATTTAGAAATCCACTAACACAAACACATACTATAAACAATTAACTAGCCATTTTAGATCAAACCCTCTCATCCCTTCATCACCCCAATCGGCCACAACTATGAACACCATCCAAATCCATAGATTTTTCAAGAACAAAGCATAAACATACTCCATTTACTATCCTAGTTAAAGTCTTGTGATCAAAACCTCAAGTTATTGCACATTTCTCATCAAATCACTCCAAGATTGTAAGTAAACTTCAAGAACATCATTTTGATCTTTTCATTCTTTTATTTACTTCATATGATCATGTATTTTCAAGGTTATACTAGTTACTTTTGCAAGTTACTTATGTTTTGATACCATTTTGTTTATAAACTATCACAAACACTAGATCTATAAGTTTCACTAATAACCACATGAGATCCACCAAGGTTGGTGATGTTTAGGACTCCATGACACCCTAATAAGGTGTATGGTAGGATTTGCGAACATGTGGAGTTGATTTGAGGTTGTATGATCAAGATTAGAACTATAGAAATGAGTTTTTAAAACGTATATATACCTACTGTCCAAAATCGTATAAACTGGAAAACTCAGTAATTTTTGGCATATTTTGGCCTTCATATTCAGAAACTTCTTTCAAATACGAAACCGTGGCCGCAAGAATCACTAAAATCCGACTTATAACGAAGGAGATATGATCGTTCGAAGTTAGACGACGAAAACTAATTTTCTGAAAATAAGCGTTCTGTTAGCCGAACTTTAAAGGACCAAACGAGGCGTTAGACGTGATCTAGGAGAGCCGAGCTACTGAGATTATGTTAGTTCATGTTATGGCGAATCCGTGGATATAAAGAACGTAGAAAACGAGCTTATAACGACCGAGATATACACGTTCGAAGCCGACGAACTCTATTCTATTTTTAACCCTAATAGAAAATATTTTTCTAAGTATATACGTTAACATTTTTACAAGCCATTACATTAATAGCCGGTTTTCTATCTATTCAAGACGCGTATGATCAAAAGTCCAATAACACGACACGAAAAACTTGTAACAACGTTTTATTTGCAAGGACGTCAAATTCATTCACAACACTTAACGTGCACTAATTCGCGACTGGTTTTGCGAGGCCGTTTTGGATATATTTTCACAAGTATGAAAAGTATTGTTTTGCGACGAAAACATTATATTTGCCAATAGAACATCAAACAAGGATCATGGAGTGTAGTTTTAACATATTTACGCGAAATGTGGTTTATAACTTAACAAGACGTCAAAATGTATTTTTCGACGATAAACATTGTTTTCAAAACTTTCGAGTGGTATCGATAACATACGTGTTTGCATGAGTAACATCATTTCATTTGCTTACCTTAGATCATATCATTCATGATAGGTCGCGATTAGGAACCGAGCCTTGTTTCATCATATCCATTGTGATCATTGTTGCTTATCATATCAGGTGTTGTTTATTGATTTCTAAACTCTCAGGGGAGAATACATTGCACCATTTTTATATGCGGACCAAAGTATACAAACTCATTACATTGCTTAAGTTACATCATTGCCCAGATTAAAGTCCCCTTATATTATCATGAACCGTTAATTGTTAGTAAGCGAGAGTGAGTGGATAGATCTATTGAGGGTGACTCCTCCGTTCGGGTTGGTAGCACCAACTGGTCAAACGAACGCATTTCATTTCTGTCATATTTGAGTGATTGGCAAACACTCGGTTGGGGCATTTCATTCAGTCTAGCTTCGAGGTCATGAGCTTAGAGCTAATGTATCATTTTTATGTGGCATGGATTTGTCATACACTTTATACTTGTGGTTTCCGTACAATCATTTCATTTACCTAAACATATGATCTCACCAACATTTTTGTTGACCATTTTTAGCAATGTATTTTCAGGTAATTAAGGTATCGCATGTTGGCTTGCATATGGACATCATGGAGTCGCGAAGTCGACGCGTCTCACTTTATATTTTATGCACTTATCCATCGTTTGAATTGTATGAACTTGTTTTCTGAAAACTTGTTTCACCTTTTGGGACCTAGCTTTATAACTCTGAATGTTTTTAAATAATCAAATGATGTATTTTCTAAACGACACTTTAGGTCGTTCAATATAACTACAACTTTGGTGCTATGACCAGTCGTGCCCCTAAATGACTTATTCCGCTGCAAGTCACGAAATTTGGGGGTGTGACAGATTGGTACCAGAGCAAAGGTTATAGCGAACTAGGTTATTCATTATACCCTAGACTATAGATGCACCATCATAGCATCTCATCATTTTGGCATAAGTGCATATTCATTATATCACATGTAGTGATTGCGATTTCATACATATATCATTTCATCATAACCCACATTGTGTAGATGTTTATTTACTTTTATTTCACATCTGTTGTTTCAGTGATGTCTTCGGATTCACACCCTATTGTTATCTCGTCTGACTCTGAGTCAGCGGACGATACTTCTTCACTACCCTCTATCATACTAGAGTCAGTTTCATCACCATCACTACCCACTATCATTTTATCATCAGTGGAGCCTACTCCACAGTCTTCACCAGTTATGTCAGAGGCCGAGACAGAACCCTTTGAGGAGGGGGAAGTCATGCCTACACCACCAGTTTCACCTATGATCCGTCGTGGTCCCAGAGTTGTTCCAGTCATTCAGCCGGGGCAGCAGATACCCTATGGTCGAGTTTACCGTACATATCCAGGTGGGCCGCGCATGAAGCGTGCTGTTGCTAAGCGGGTTCATCGTCTCACAGTCAGATCACCAGCTGCATTTGTATATTTACCACCACCATCATCACTTACTTCATCTCAGCCACTCCGTCGCCGCTTGACAGCGAGGAGGAGTGTGACATTCAGTACACCACCACCATTATCACCTTTACCATCCTTATCATCATTGTCTCCACCATTGCCATCCCTATCAGCACCACAGATGCCATCAGCACCAGCTCACATCAGAGATCCTACTCCTACGTCAGACCTACCGCTCAAGAAGCGGGCTCGTCTTGATATCTCATCTCCAGATACTTCAGATGCCACAGAGACAGCACCACCCAGCAGATTCGAGGTTGGTGAGAGCTCGAGGGTTGCTGCTGACAGATTGACTACTGCTACTACATTTGACTCACGACTAGATCAGCTTCAGACAGAGATTGAGAGGGCACTATCCCATCTAGACGAGACTCCAGTGAGCCATATTGAGGCCATTGAGGAGGAGGTCGAGGGATTGATACAGGGCAGGGTTGCCATTGATGTTTCACACCAGGGTTTAGAGGCTCGTCTGTTGGAGAGTTCAGAGCATATCACTCAGCTTAGGCAGGAGGTGCCGGGGTTAGTTGACAGAGCACAGAGGTTCTAGGATGAGCATCACGGCCTGGTCGATGAGTTATCTTTAGTTCAGGCTAGGTTGTCTGCATCAGAGACTAGAGAGACTGACCTTCAGATTCAAGTTCAGCACCTAGAGGAGATCATTGTTGCGATGTCTAGGGATATTCAGAGGATTTTCCGCAGGTTAGATGGAGCACTCGGAGGAGGTGCCTAGTGTTAGACTGTTATCATATAGCTTGTACATTATTATCCTAGTCCCGGGGTGTGGGACATAGTTAGTACTTGTTTTCTTTTGCTTGTAGTACAAACAAATATATCAAGTGTGACTCTACTATGCAGGATTTTCATTGTGCTATTTTATGATATCGGTCTGCGTAACCGAAATTTTCATGTATTATATTCATGTATGTTGTAATTATACTTATGATGTTTCGTTGTGGTTTCATTGTATTTATACATGCTGTGGTTGTATTTATACGTATTGTGGATGTATATACATGTTGTGGTTGTGTATATTGTGTATGATGATCAATTCCATTGTGAGTTCTCATTGTTGTATTCTTTCGTGATTGTGAAGAATCATGCCACCCAAAAGAGCTACTCCTGCTATGACACCCGCCCATATTAAGAGACTTGTTGCCGACAGTATTGAGGCAGCATTGGTAACGGAAAGAGCTGCCGTAGCTGCAGCTGCTGCAGAAGCCGCTTCGCGTGCAGAAACCGCGGAAGCCTCAGGAACAGATACTAATGGAACAAATGGCCGTAAATGTATGTACAAAGATTTCAAGAGTGGTGATCCAGAAAAATTCAAAGGTACCGAAGGAGCTACTACCATGATCCGATGGTTTGAAAAGACAGAATCAGTATTCCTTCTATGCAACTGTCCAAAAGACAGCAAGGTTAAGTTTGCTACTAGTACACTCGTTGGGGAAGTTATGTCATGGTGGAATTCGTATGCAAAGCCCATGGGAATGGAGAATGCTCACAAGCTTACATGGGATGAATTCAAGAAGTTGCTGACAAAGAAGTTTTGCCCACGAACAGAAGTGAAAAAGATGGAAACAGAGTTTTATGAGCTAGTGACAGCATGTAATGATATTGAGGCATACATCAGGAGATTTCAGGAATTGGCAGCATTATGTCCGACAATGTTTTTGGACATTGAGAAGCTATTGGAGAATTTTATTAGAGGATTACCTCACAACATCCGTGGTGATGTGATTTCTTTTTACCCACAAACATTGGATGAAGCAATCAGAGTGTCTCAGAAACTCATGGCTCAGATAGTGAAGAAAGGAACTTCTTCAAACAACAACAACACCAACAATAACCGTAACTACAACAACCGTAACTCCAACAACAACTACCGAAACAACAACTATAACAACAACCGAAACAATTCCAATAACAACAGCAACAAAAGAAATCGGGACAACAGCCAGAGCAACAATGTTACTCAACCACCACCCAAGAGACAGGAAACTGCAAAGGCTTATGTTGCAGGTCAAACTGAGAAAAGAGGTTACAGTGGTACTTTACCTAAGTGCAACAAATGCCAAACCCATCATAATCCTAGAAATTGTCCGAATCCGTGTGGAAACTGTAAGAAAGTTGGTCATTCGACCAGGGATTGCAAAGCTCCGATTGTGGTTGATAATCAGAAGCCCCCAGTAACATGCTTCGGATGTGGAGAAGTTGGGCACTTCAAGAAGGAATGTCTGAAAGGAAAGAATCAGGGAAACAATAATCAAGGTGGAACAGCTAGGGGAAGAGCTTATGTCCTTGGAAGAGAAGATGTCAGGGAGGACCCGAGTGTCGTTACGGGTACGTTCCTCATTAATAATCGTTATGCATCCATACTATTTGATTCAGGAGCCGATAGAAGTTTTGTTTCTACTGCATTTGCACCATTACTCAACATTGAACCAACCGCATTAGATACTCCCTATCACATTGAACTAGCTAACGGTAGTTTAGTTGGCACCGACACAATCATTCGTGGTTGCACTCTTAATTTTCTCAACCACCCATTCAATATAGACCTCATGCCAGTAGAACTTAGAAGTTTCGATATTGTCATCGGTATGGATTGGTTATCTCAACATCATGCCAGAATCATCTGTGATGAAAAAGTTGTTAATCTTCCTTATGATGGCGAAACATTGGTCGTTCGCGGAGAACGCAATGGGACTAGACTTAGCATCATTTCGTGCATTAAAACAGAGAAATACATAAAGAATGGTTGTTATGCATTCTTGGCTCATATCACATAAAAGAAGTCGGAAGAGAAGCGACTTGAGGATGTGCCAACAGTTAGAGATTTTCCAGAAGTTTTTCCAGAAGACTTGCCAGGACTGCCACCTACTCGCCAAGTCGAATTTCAGATTGAATTAGTACCGGGAGCCGCACCGTTGCGCGAGCACCTTATCGACTTGCACCTTCAGAAATGCAAGAGTTGTCGAACCAATTGCAAGAGCTCTTGGATAAAGGATTCATTAGGCCGAGTTCATCGCCTTGGGGAGCACCAGTTTTGTTTGTAAAGAAGAAAGATGGATCTTTCAGAATGTGCATTGATTATCGAGAGCTAAACAAATTAACGGTGAAGAATCGTTATCCACTTCCCAGGATCGATGATTTATTTGATCAGTTGCAAGGTTCCAGTTATTACTCCAAGATCGATTTGAGATCGGGTTACCATCAGCTTAAGGTTCGGGAGGAGGATATCCCGAAGACAGCGTTCAGAACACGCTATGGTCATTATGAATTTCAGGTAATGTCGTTCGGATTAACCAACGCACCAGCTGTGTTCATGGATCTCATGAACAGGGTGTGCAAGCCATATCTAGATAAGTTTGTGATCGTATTCATTGACGATATCTTGATCTACTCAAGGAGCGAAGAAGAGCACCGAGAACACCTCAGAACAATCTTAGAACTGCTCAAGAAAGAGAAACTGTATGCCAAATTTTCCAAGTGTGATTTTTGGATCAGAAGAGTACAATTTCTTGGTCACGTCATTGATAGTCAAGGACTACAGGTTGATCCAGCAAAGATTGAGGCAGTTAAAGATTGGACAACGCCAAAAACTCCCACAGAAATTCGTCAATTCTTAGGACTTGCCGGATATTACAGAAGGTTCATTGAAGGGTTTTCCAAAATAGCTAAGCCACTGACCAAGTTGACACAAAAGAACCAGAAGTACGATTGGGGAGAAAAGCAAGAGACCGCTTTTCAGTTATTGAAACAGAAACTTTGTAGCACGCCAATTTTGTCATTGCCAGAAGGGATTGAAAACTTCGTGGTATATTGTGATGCTTCACACAAAGGATTTGGAGCTGTGTTAATGCAAAACGAGAAGGTGATAGCTTATGCATCTCGTCAGCTTAAGAAGCATGAGAAGAACTACACTACTCACGATTTAGAGTTGGGTGTCGTGGTTTTCGCACTCAAGATTTGGAGGCATTATCTTTATGGAACAAAGTGTGTAGTCTTTACAGACCACAAAAGCTTACAATACATTCTTGATCAGAAGGAACTTAACATGAGGCAACGTCGTTGGTTGGAACTACTTAGTGATTACGACTACGAAATTAGATATCACCCAGGAAAAGCCAATGTTGTGGCTGATGCACTCAGTCGGAAAGAACGACTCAAGCCTTTTAGAGTAAGATCATTGGGAATGACAATCATTTCACCACTACCATCAAAGATCCTAGAGGCTTAGGTAGAAGCACTCAAGGAAGAAAACCTACCAAGTGAAACACTTAAAGGAATGCAAGATAATGTAAAAGGTTTAGTAAGGAGATCAGATGGAACATTATGCTTCAAGAATAGAAGTTGGATACCTCTCTATGGTGGAATACGAGAGTTGATCATGCACGAATGACATAAGTCGAAGTACTCTATTCATCCAGGTTCTGATAAGATGTATCAGGATCTCAAGAAGCTTTATTGGTGGCCCAATATGAAAGCAGAGATAGCTACGTATGTCAGTAAATGCCTTACTTGTGCTAAAGTGAAAGCCGAGTACCAGAAACCATCAGGATTACTTCAACAACCAAAGATTCCCCAGTGGAAGTGGGAACGCATTACAATGGACTTTGTCACTAAACTTCCCAAAACATCAGGAGGTTTCGATGCTATTTGGGTAATAGTTGATCGTCTCACCAAGTCAGCTCATTTCATTCCAATCAAAGAGACTTAC
Source organism: Artemisia tridentata subsp. tridentata (assembly GCA_021014915.2). NCBI lineage: Eukaryota > Viridiplantae > Streptophyta > Magnoliopsida > Asterales > Asteraceae > Artemisia > Artemisia tridentata. The sequence goes on along the minus strand of CP139502.1, from coordinate 174,223,348 downwards.
ACTATGGATCAGCTCGCCAGACTTTACGTCAAGGAAATTGTCTCAAGGCACGGTGCACCAATTTCCATCATTTCTGACAGAGATAGTCGCTTTACTTCAAATTTTTGGGAATCATTGCAAGACTCATTTGGATCTAAGTTAGACATGAGTACCGCCTATCATCCTCGTACCGATGGTCAGAGCGAGAGAACGATTCAGACATTGGAAGACATGCTCAGGGCATGTGTCATTGACTTTGGAAATGGTTGGGCTAACCATTTGCCATTGATCGAGTTCTATTACAATAACAGTTATCATACGAGCATAAAAGATGCACCATTCGAGGCACTCTACGGTCGTAAGTGCAGGTCCCCAGTTTGTTGGGCCGAAGTTGGTGATGTACAGCTAACAGGTCCAGAGTTGGTCAGAGAGACAACCGAAAAGATAATTCAGATTCGAGAAAGACTCCAAACAGCCAGAAGTCGACAGAAAAGTTACGCCGATGTTCGACGCAAACCATTAGAATTTCAAGTTGGAGACAAAGTTATGTTGAAAGTCTCGCCTTGGAAGGGCGTGATACGATTCGAGAAGCGCGGTAAGTTGAACTCGAGATTCTGGAAAAGGTTGGTCCGGTAGCATACAGGCTGGAGCTTCCGTCAGAGCTCAGCAATGTACATAACACGTTTCATGTCTCAAACCTCAAGAAATGTCTTTCAGATGAGCGTCTTGTTATTCCATTGGAAGAAATTCAGATCGATGATAAGCTTAACTTTGTGGAAGAACCAGCAGAAATCATGGACCGGGAGGTCAAACAGTTGAAGCAAAGTCGAATTCCGATCGTCAAAGTTCGCTGGAATTCTCGCAGAGGTCCTGAGTTTACTTGGGAACGGGAAGACCAGATGCGACTCAAATACCCACATCTTTTCACCGAGACCACTCCAGAGAACAACATCAGCTGAATTCAGGGACTGAATTCCTTTTAGGGTGGTCGAATGTCACAACTCGTAATTTCAAGTAATTTTCCAAACCCCGACAATTTACTATTCATGAGTTACTATTCATCAAACACTATTCACCGAGCACTATTCATCATTTTTGAAGCCAGTTTGAGACTTTGAGAAGTCGTCAAAAATCTTACTATTCACATGACACTATTCATTCCTGGAAGGAAATCACTATTTATGGGCATCATTCATCATGTCGTAAACTAAGTTTACGAGTATTCAAATGCGCGTAACCAGTTAGGTTTAGCTGCGTATTCATGCATCATCAATAAGGACACATCATACAGACTAGAGTAGTCTGCATATCATCAGTAATATCAGTACCATATCAGTTTATGCATGTGTCTGTGTGATTTTCATTAACATATGCTTAATTGTGTAATTAATGTTACCACTCAGTCATTTCTATCAACAGTAAACCAAATACTCCAGACAATGATCCTAATACATTTTCAAGCTAATTATAATGATATAAAGATTATATTATTACTTTACCCGGTGTTTTTAAATCAATCGTTACATTTTTCATTTGACGCTTATAACTCCGTCGATTTACGAAATTTCAATCCGGTTATCATTCTAACACCCGATTCTTGCAAGGAACATGATTTTACAATTTTTACAACTTCGACGTATCTCATTTCACCTCGTCACGAGTTATTTCTAGTTAACTCAGTACCCGATAACACTCAATGTGTACACAAATTAACTAAATACTTACACTAATGGGACACTTAGCACAATTTCATCAAACCCTTCCCATTTAACCCATGTGTGCCGCCCCCCCTACCATCCCATTTAGCTTAATACTTCCAAAATGCATTAATGGAATTAGTACCCATTTATTTAGAAATCCACTAACACAAACACATACTATAAACAATTAACTAGCCATTTTAGATCAAACCCTCTCATCCCTTCATCACCCCAATCGGCCACAACCATGAACACCATCCAAATCCATAGATTTTTCAAGAACAAAGCATAAACATACTCCATTTACTATCCTAGTTAAAGTCTTGTGATCAAAACCTCAAGTTATTGCACCTTTCTCATCAAATCACTCCAAGATTGTAAGTAAACTTCAAGAAAATCATTTTGATCTTTTCATTCTTTTATTTACTTCATATGATCATGTATTTTCAAGGTTATACTAGTTACTTTTGCAAGTTACTTATGTTTTGATACCATTTTGTTTATAAACTATCAGAAACACTAGATCTATAAGTTTCACTAATAACCACAAGAGATCCACCAAGGTTGGTGATGTTTAGGACTCCATGACACCCTAAGAAGGTGTATGGTAGGATTTGCGAACTTGTGGAGTTGATTTGAGGTTGTATGATCAAGATTAGAACCATAGAAATGAGTTTTTAAAAAGTATATATACCTACTGTCCAAAATCGTGTAAACTGGAAAACTCAGTAATTTTTGGCATATTTTTGCCTTCATATTCAGAAATTTCTTTCAAATACGAAACCGTGGCCGCAAGAATCACTAAAATCCGACTTATAACGAAGGAGATATGATCGTTCGAAGTTAGACGACGAAAACTAATTTTCTGAAAATAAGCGTACTGTTAGCCGAACTTTAAAGGACCAAACGAGGTGTTAGACGTGATCTAGGAGAGCCGAGCTACTGAGATTATGTTAGTTCATGTTATGGCGAATCCGTGGATATAAAGAACGTAGAAAACGAGCTTATAACGACCGAGATATACACGTTCGAAGCCGACGAACTCTATTCTATTTTTAACCCTAATAGAAAATATTTTTCTAAGTATATACGTTAACATTTTTACAAGCCATTACATTAATAGCCGGTTTTCTATCTATTCAAGACGCGTATGATCAAAAGTCCAATAACACAACACGAAAAACTTGTAACAACGTTTTATTTGCAAGGACGTCAAATTCATTCACAACACTTAACGTGCACTAATTCGCGACTGGTTTTGCGAGGCCGTTTTGGATATATTTTCACAAGTATGAAAAGTATTGTTTTGCGACGAAAAAATTATATTTGCCAATAGAACATCAAACAAGGATCATGGAGTGTAGTTTTAACATACTTACGCGAAATGTGGTTTATAACTTAACAAGACGTCAAAATGTATTTTTCGACGATAAACATTGTTTTCAAAACTTTCGAGTGGTATCGATAACATACGTGTTTGCATGAGTAACATCATTTCGTTTGCTTACCTTAGATCATATCATTCATGATAGGTCGCGGTTAGGAACCGAGCCTTGTTTCATCATATCCATTGTGATCATTGTTGCTTATCATATCAGGTGAGTTTTCATAGCCCCGTTTTAAATTGTTTATTGATTTCTAAACTCTCGGGGGAGAATACATTGCACCATTTTTATATGCAGACCAAAGTATACAAACTCATTACATTGCTTAAGTTACATCATTGCCCAGATTAAAGTCCCCTTATATTATCATGAACTGTTAATTGTTAGTAAGCGAGTGTGAGTGGATAGATCTATTGAGGGTGACTCCTTCGTTCAAGATGGTAGCACCAACTGGTCAACGAACGCATTTCATTTCTGTCATATTTGAGTGATTGGCAAACACTCGGTTGGGGCATTTCATTCAGTCTAGCTTCGAGGTCATGAGCTTAGAGCTAATGTATCATTTTTATGTGGCATGGATTTTTCATACACTTTATACTTGTGGTTTCCGTACAATCATTTCATTTACATAAACCTATGATCTCACCAACATTTTTGTTGGCCATTTTTAGCAATGTATTTTCAAATAATTAAGGTATCGTATGTTGGCTTGCATATGGACATCATGGAGTCGCGGATTCGACACGTCTCACCTTATATTTTATGCACTTATCCATCATTTGAATTGTATGAACTTGTTTTCTGAAAACTTGTTTAACCTTTTGGGACCTAGCTTTATAACTCTGAATGTTTTTAAATAATCAAACGATGTATTTTCTAAACGACACTTTAGGTCGTTCAATATAACTACAACTTTGGTGCTATGACCAATCGTGCCTCTGAATGACTTATTCCGTTGCAAGTCACGAAATTTGGGGGTGTGACACATAACTTGATGAAGAACAGTAAGCCATAAGTGAAAAGTTTGGTCCTTCAGCTGCTTGATCACTCCAGTCATATCCTCCTAAACAATCACAAGACACCAAAGCTGTAGAAGTCTTAGGTTCCTCAGACACAGCTTTCCTTGAGCTCTCTCCATTCCTGTAGTCTTGGCTCCTTGGTGCCCTACATTCCCTTGCAAAATGTCCCTTCCTGTGACAGTTGTAGCATTCAATCTTGGATTTATCAAAACCCATGTTATCCTGTCCATTGACCTTGAGGTTTCTTCTAGTGTTCTTCAAAAATCTCCTTGACCTCATTGTCAACATTCCCATCTGCCACTTCAATTCCATCTCTTCAAGGTCATCTGGATGAATCTGTTCCAAATCTTCATGCATAATCTGAGGACTAGTAGATTGACCAGCTAAGAAAGCATAGATAACAGTACCACTCAAGTTATCAAGGGTTGTAGACCTAGCAGCATTAACTTGTGTGCTAGCAGTACTAACTCCATGGGCAATATTAACTGCTTCATTATTACTGCCAAAACTATTATTGGAGGAGGACACAAAAGCTAAGTTTTGTGTGCTTGAGGATGAGCTAGATGACCCTTTGACTTCAGGTTCATAAACTTTAAGATTGTTATACAGATCATCTAAACTCATTGTATCAAGATCAGTTTTATTTCTCCATACCATAGTATGTGTATTCCACTCTGGTGACAAGCTTCTTAGAAACTTTTGATTTATATCTTCTTGAGGAATTGAGACTTCCACAAGTGCTAGTTGACTAATAAGTTTCTGAAGTCTGTCAAAGTTCTGATCAAGATTCTCAGAACTTGGAGCAGCAAAATTATCATATTGTTGCTTTAAAAGGTTCTTCCTGGTCTTCTTTGTAGCAGCATTCCCTCCAAACATTTTCTCAATTGCTTCTAACAACAATTTAGCATCCTGGATGTGTTTGAAAGTCAACTGATGGTCATTAGGAATGCCCATAATGAGGGTGCTTATTGCCTTAACTTCCAGTCTTCTTTGTGCCTTGTCTTCAGGAGTTTTAATAAGCAAGGTAATGACATCACCATTAGCAGAAGTTTTTGTGTTAGGTAAAGAACTGCCAGTCTCTATGACCTCCCACATAGAATAATCAACCATCTGAATATACTGCTCTAGTCTCATTCTCCATAGCTCATACTCTCCAGACTTGAGCATTGGCACCTTAGATGCAGTAATCATGTGTGTAGATTCTGACTCCATGTCTTCAGTAAGATCAGAACAGTCTTGAGTTGAAACAGGTTCTTCTTGATTCAAAGCTTCTAGATCATAAGCTCTGATACCACTTGTAAATCCCAGCAATATATTTGATAGAATCCCTTAGCTTGTAAAGGTTTAGTTATCTTAGATGAATCTAAAACAACTAAGTATAGAAACTATCTTTGAAATATATCAAACACAATGTGGAATCTTGTATTTGATCTTAAGAAGAACTTTATATTGAACTATCAGTAAACAATGAATATTAAACCAAACACTTCAATATTATTAATAATATGAATACTCAAAAGTATTAGGGTTTATAACCTTGAAGTTTTCTAAAGAATCGTAAAACAAGATAAATCTTTATAGAATCTTTTCTATACTTATCTAGACATACTATACATAATAACCGACTCTAATACTCTAACAACACTAATAATGCATCAGCAGCACTAACTTTTTGTTCTTGCAGCATTAACTTAGTACTAGCAGCACTAAGTTTCCTTCTAGCAGCATTAACTACTTAGAGTATTTTTCCTTGAAGTCTGTCAGCAGTCTTAATTTACTCTAGCAGTTTTAACTTTCATAAGCAGTAGTAACTGAATGAAGCCTTTAAAACCCAACAATAAATGATCTCTTGTGTATTTGAACTTTGGAAGACTGTTGACAACATTGTCTTTTGCAAGTTTGTTAAGTGTGTCGAAGTTGAGGTGAGACTGACGTCTGTGCCACAACCATGATTGAGTTTCGGATGCTCTTGTCAAGAGACAAATTGGTTATGTAGAAGCCATTTGGGAAATATTGATTGCATACAAGTTAGTGCCGCGATCGCCTATTATTAGGTCATCGCCTTCCAAATTCCGAATAAAGCACGTATTTCTCCTAAATGCGACTTCTAAATCTGCATCACAAAACAGTCCAACAGAGAATAGGTTCTGTCCCAAACCTTCGACATAATACACACGTGTTATCAAATAGTTTCCGAATTGAAGATCTCCATAACCAAGAATAGCTGCTACGTGATCATTTCCAAATCGTACAGTGCCCATGAATTTCCACACGAAATTGATCAGCAGCTTAAAATTTCCGGTCATGTACTTGGAGCAACCCGAGCTGACGATCCAAAAACATATCTCGATAACCTGTGGAAAACAAAAGATTTTGTTTGTGGAAACCTTTTGGATTTAGGTCTAGTTTGATTAGTGTTGAAAGATTCATAACAGTCAAAGAATTGTTCTGGGGGTTCAATCCTAATGTTAATTTTCTTTCCTCTTCGTTTCAGTACAATGAACTTTTTACCAGTTGGTCTCCAGCTTAGGCAAATACTAGTTGATGTGTCACTAGAGGGTGATATAGGTCGTGCAACTAGATTTCCTATGGGTTTAGCACGCGTTCCTGTAGGAACATCTTTCTGTTTTGGCTTAACATTCAACGGAGTAGACACACATTCATCATTAACATGAGTACGAAAGCATTTCTTGCATGATAAACAAACAGAGTCATTACATGCATTTAACACAGTATGATTAACAGTACATTCCAATGAATTATGTCTCTTATTATAAAGCGGTAATTTCCTAGGGTGTTCTTCTACTTCTTCTACTTTATTTATGCAACTATTCTTAGAGACAGACAAGACTCTATTGTTACATGTATTGCATCTAGGCTATAGTCTGCTACTCCTAGATGTGCTTTCTAGTCTTGTAGAAGTTAAGGTAGACTCATTAGAATTCACATTGGTTAAGTAAGACTTGGCATCATTTTTCCTAGGCACTTTGGGAGTCTTAATTAAGCTCATGTCATTTGTTCCACATTGTTTAGATGTGAAATTAGACATAATGTTTGTACTAATCCTATAAAGGCCAAGTGCTAATACTTTTGGTGCCTTATCAATCGTTTTATTTTCATTTGATTATTTTTACTTTTTGAATAGGTATGTGTTGTGAAGTGACTTGGTTTTTGGAAACATTTGGTTCAGTGACTTTTGGAGGAAACATCGAAATAGACATTTTTGGTTTTGCAACCAGTTTTAAAGCTTGTTTTTTCTCCTTTATCAAAGCTTGGTCACCTTGAGTGTCCACTCCCTTCCGGTTTTGATTTTCCAATTGAGTACGCTCATACGACATTTTGTCATATTTGCATTCCTCCTTTTTATGATCAAGTTGTCTATAGAGTAAGACAAGTTTTCGCTTTTAAGTTTTATAAGAGCATTTTCATATTTAGAAACTATGTCAGAAGTTTCAGAATTAAGTTTTTCATGATCTTCAACAGAATAAGTTTGCAAAATGATGGATATTATATCTGTGGTCATAACTACTTCTAGAAGAGAGTCATTTAGATTTTCCAATTCAGTGATGTTTTCAAGAGTCTCATTAGTTGTCTTCACTAAGGATTTGTGATCCTGAATGAAGTCCATTTTTTCTTTGAAAAGTTATTTTTTCAAAATGAATTACTCTCGTATAGATGTTATTCTATGGAGTAGCAATATCTGTATCGAAAATCTTTTTCATTTCATTGTGAAAACTCGAGTTCCAAGTGTTTATGGTAAGGCTTGTTTTATATTCAACAGTCCTTTGAAGTTGCTCAATTCTTGTTTTGACATCGTCAAGAAATCATTTTGCAACACTTGTGTGAAAAGTATCGTTAGAGCACATTTGTTCAAGTTTTGAAAGATGTTTTGAGACAACTATTGGTTTTGAAACTTGTTTTCGAACGGTTGGTTTTCTGAAAACACTTGTTGAATTCTGTTTTTGTGGAACAAACGTAATTCCCGAAATCTCATTAAGCTTCTTATAATCTATGGGTTTTATTTCTGGGGTCTTTTGTTTCATTTTTGATCTACTCTCCTCAGCAAGTTCTAATATTTCATCTGAGTCCGTAACGCTAATGGGTTCATGTTTCTCATACAAAGCATTTCCATTATACAAAACATTTTGAGCTTTCTGAGCTTTTTTGAGATTCCAAGGGTTTTCACAACCAAAAGCCATTTTTTAAGCTGTGTGCAAAAGTGGATCTTTTTTTTTCATAATCATATTTATTGTCTGTTGAAAGTGCCAAGTTGTAATAAGCAAATTTTCTAGTTGTAAAATTTTATCATTCTTCTCCAGTATCTCATCAAGAATATCGTTTTCGCGTTTGGAAAAATTAGCTTTCAACTTTTTCTTTTCTTTTTCAAGATTAGAACAAGTTGTTTGATGTTTAGAAACTTGTTTTTTCAAAACAAAGATTTCTTCGTTTAAAGATTTAATCTTTTTGTTTAAATTGACGTCCAAGGTGTCAAACTTAATTTGAAGTTGTTTTTCTCTTAAAAAGGAGTTTTGATAACCGGTTTCCAATTATGTCACTATTTGTTTGCTAAAATCAAAGGCTTTTTCATTCTCCTTGTATCTCTCAAGCTCAACATTTAACTTGACATTCGCTTCTTTAACCTCGTGATTGCTTAATTTATCTTTCTCAATTTCTGAACTACATGTCTTAAGTAATGATTCAAAGTAAGAACGAGTTTGTTCATCTTTCACAACATTCTGGATTTCTGAGATTCCATTTGAATCCATATCTGGAGTGTTAGAATTAATATTGCTATCAATCTTCTCCTCCACATATGTGTTCATAAAAGATTCTGTAGTCGAAGAATGCGGTGTCTCATGAGTATACATATCAAAGATATCATTATCATAACATGTGGTATAGTTACGTACTTCTGAAAGTCCATCAGAGTCATAGACAGGAGGTGTGACTGCCTCGTTGTCATACGATGAAACTTGAAGGTTTGCCATGAAGATGCAGTTTGCATTAAGTTCTTCTGTATCCTCTTCACAGTCAGCTAGTGCCAAATAATCATGTTCTTCAGCAGTGAGTTGTATCCCCGCTTCTTCTTTCTGAGCCAATAGCAATGCTTCCATGAAGTATCTAGCATCCTTTCTTATTGTTCCAACAGTGCAATTCCTAGCATAGTGTCTAATACCCATATAGTTATAACACCGAATCTAATTACCCTGATTAGCATTTCCCATATTCCCAACTACTTGAGCTACAACATTCCCATTCTGATTTCCCATATTCTGATTCCTTTGATTCCCAACAAACTGACCCTCGTTTTGCCTTTGATTTCCCATCTGCATACCTCGAGCATATCATTGTTGATTACCATTAACTGCAACCAAGTGTCCTTCTTGACCCATATTCATACCCGGTTGTGCAATTTGCCTGTTGTTGGGAATTAAATGTTCTGAAGATTAGTACTGCTAAGGGAAATACACTAACAAGTACTAACTGCTAGTATATAATTGAAGACTGCTCAAGATACAACTAACAGTACTAACTGCTAAGTTAGTACTGCTAGTTCAACTAAAGATATTGCTTATTGGATAATAGTCTCATACGACTTTGTAGATGATAAGTATTGAAAAGATCTTTTGTGTATAATAAGTCAAATATATACGGTAGATACTTATCTTGTAAAGATCTCCTTTGGTCTATAAAAAGGAGATCTTAGCTTAGATATTTATATACAAGTTGAACACATCAGTCAAAGAGAGATACTGACACACACAACAAGCAAGTGACACAAGTGGGAAAAACAACATCAGTTATAGTTTTTTGTAATAGAGATTCAAGGTTTTGTAACCCTAGTGATAGTAAAGATCACTCATATTATTCTCAATATTATTGAATCGTTTGGTGTTAACATTGTGTGTTCATTATTCCAATACAAAGAATTACTATTCCAATACACAAACCAATATTCTTCTAAGTGTGGTTAAGTAGATTCCGCATACTTAATCATATTCACTCAAAGTATCATATACACATTACAAGGGAGTAACATCCTTAGTGTATTCAAATCAATCCTCACAAGTGGTATCAGAGCCCAGGTTGATACTAATGATTTAGAAGAAGTAATGGACATGGAGACAACTCAAACAAATGTGGCTGCTAAATTTCCAATGCTCAAGCAGAATGAGTTTGATATGTGGAGATTAAGAATAGAACAGTACTTCCAGGTGCAAGACTATACACTCTAGAAAATTATTGAAGAAGGAAACTCTTTCAAGCCTTCAAATTTTACATCAACAGTTGATGGTAAGGTAGTGACTACTGTGCAGATCAACCCAGTGACTGCAGAAGAGAGGGTACAAAAGAAGAATGACCTCAAGGCCAGGAGTATGCTGATGATGACCATTCTAAATAATCAACTTTTGAATTTCAGCAAGTTCAAGGATGCTAAAACATTGTTTGAGGCCATTTTTGCTAGGTATGGTGGGAATGAAGCCACCAAGAAGACCCAGAAGACTCTTCTCAAGCAGAACTTTGAAAACTTCTCTTCAACCACCAATGAATCATTGGATCACATGTTTAATAGCCTTCAAAAGATTGTGAGCCAACTAGCTGTTCTTGGTGTGGATATACCTCAAGAAGATTTGAACTCCAAATTTCTGAGAAGTTTACCTGAAGAGTGGGCTATGCATGTTGTTGTCTAGAAGAACAAGCCAGACATTGACACTATGAACTTGATGGATTTGTATAGCAACTTCAAGATTGTGGAACAAGATGTGAAGAAATCTGGAGGATCTAGTTCAAGCACTGGGAACATAGCCTTTGTGTCATCTCCTAGTAACTCAAATCCAGTTGAAGATGTGAAGATTGATGTGGGAGTTAGTACTGCTAGCTCAAATATTGGTACTGCTAGTTCATCAAGTAGTACTATTGGTATTCTAGATGAGAAAACCTGTTGTGCTTTCTTGATAAGCCAGAATGATGGGTCTATGCTTACTCTTGAAGACCAATGATTTGGAGGAGATGGACCTCAAATGGCATATTTCACTTCTTAGCATGAGGGCTAAGAAATTCTATCAAAGAATAGGAAAGAAGATCACTATCAACAGCAATGATACTGCTGGTTTTGACAAATCAAAGATAGAATGCTAGAATTGCCACAAGATGGGGCATTTTTCAAGGGAATGCAGGAGACCTAGGCAGCAGGATCGCAAGAGTAAAGGTTATGGAAGCAAGTCCAAGGCTGTGGAGACCACTTAGCCAAATTCAAAAGCTATGGTAACTATTGATGGCTTAGGGTTCGATTGGAGTTTCATGGCAACAGAGGAGGAATAATCTACTGAGATGGCACTCATGGCCTTCTCTGATACTGAGGTAAAATCTGATAAAGTTTGTACAACATCTTGCACTGCTCTTAAAGAACTAGAAACTTTAAGAAAACATTATGATGATCAAAGGATAGAACTAAACAAAACTCATTATAACTTGTCAAATCATAAGAGAGGTTTAGCTGTCCTAGAGGAGCAGATAATACACTATAAGAACAATGAATCTAGTTTTGCTGATGATATAGGAGTTCTTAAAAGGGATTTAACTTTTAAAAATGCTAAAATTAGTCTTTTGAGAGCTGAGTTGGATAGGATTAAAAAGTCAAATGAAAACATTTAATTAAGTGTAGAAATATTAGAATATGTTTCTAAAGGGGTAAACAAATTAATTGAATGCCAATTAATCAATAAGGCTAAGTCTGGGTTAGGATATAAGAGTGTTCCACCTCCTCACAGAGGAATCCCTACCCCCCTAGGGATAGACCTAGAGCATACAGGCTTACCTGAATTTCAACAACCAATATTAGAATATGGTGTTAAGCCAAAAGAAAATGTAGTTGTTGATAAGCCTATAAAAGAAAGTTCAAGTGATACTTCACTCCCTGAGGACAAGGTGTCCTCTGGTAGGAATTCAGATGGTCCAATCATTAAGGACTGGACATCTGATGATGATGAGGAACATCAGGTTATGACTAAACCTGATGTTGTTAAGATAAAATGAACAAGTGTTCCTAAGTTGATCAAGAATCATACTGTTAAGCCTACAACAAATGCTAAAACAATTAGGCAACCAGTAAGATATTGTGAAAAGTATAGAACCACAGAAAAGCCCAGAGGTAACCAAAGGAATTGGAACAACCTCAAGTCTCACCAACTAGGTGATGACTTTGTCCTATATAAGAAAGCTTGTTTTAATTGTGGAAGATTTGACCATCTTGCAGTTTTTTGCAACAAAAGGGTAAATGGGTATTCAAACCATAGGGTGAACTTTGAAAGGCCTCAAATTCACTCTAACATTGCTAGAAAGACACCCAAAGTAGTTTTATTGAACTATGGTCAAAAACCAATTCATATTGCTAGACCAGCAGTTAGCACTGCCAGATCATTTAAGTCTGTTTACCCAAAACCATTAGTTAAAGGTGCTAAAATAACTTTCAAATATGCATCAAAAACTGCTAAAAAGCCTTTTCAACCAAAAGCAGTGGTACAAAAACAAATTTGGAAACCAAAGGGTACAACTACAAAGCTAGCAGTTCATACTGCTAGCCAAGCAGTTAGTACTGGCAACTTTAAAATCACTGCTAGGGAAAAGAGGGCTAATATTGTTAACGCCTCAGCATGTTGGATTTGGAGACCTCTTCAATCCAATGGTGCATCAACTGTTCTAAAAAGATTTAATTATATTGATGCACGAGGCAAACCCAAGACAGTGATGGCTTGGGTACCCCAAGGAAACTAATTTCCTTATTTCATGTGCAGGGTCATTCACAAGCAGATGATGAAGATCAAGGATATGCAGAGAGTGGGTGTTCCAGGCATATGACAGGCAACATGTCCTATCTTTCATACTTTCAACCATTGGATGGAGGATATGTTACCTTTAGGGAAGGAATAAGAGGAAGAATTACTGGTAAAGGTACTCTTAAAACTGGTAAATTAGATTTTGAAGATATGTACTATGTTCAAGATCTTAAGTATAACCTGTTTAGTGTCTCACAAATGTGTGACAAAAAGAACAAGGTTCTTTTTACTGACACTGAATGTCATGTGCTTTCTCCAAATTTTAAGCTATCTGATGAAAGTCAGGTATTGCTCAAAATTCCAAGAAAGGGCAACATGTACAATGTTGATATGAAGAAGATTGTTCCTAAAGAGGCCCTTACTTGTCTTGTTGCAAAGGCTACATTGGATGAATCTATGTTATGGCATAGAAGGCTTGGTCACATTAATTTTAAAACCATTAATAAGATTGTAAAAGATGGTTTGGTAAAAGGCTTGCCTCAGAAAAGATTTGAAAATGACCAAACTTGTGTTGTTGTCTCAAAGGCAAACAACATAAGGCTTCTTGTAAGCCCTAGATTTTTAACTCTATTGATCAACCATTGTTTATGCTTCTTATGGACTTATTTGGACCTACTTCTGTGAGTAGTATTAAGCATAAGAGGTTTTGTCTTGTTGTTACTGATGACCATAGCAGGTTTTCATGGGTTTTATTTTTAGATTCTAAGGATGAGACACCTAGCATTCTTAAGACATTCATTACTGAGATAGAAAACTTAATGGATAAGAAGGTAAAAGTCATTAGATGTGATAATGGGACAGAGTTTAAGAATAGAGTTATGGATGATTTCTACAAAGAAAAGGGTATTAGAAGGGAATTTAGTGTTGCTAGAACTCCTCAGCAGAATGGAGTTGCTGAGAGAAGAAATAGGACACTGATAGAAGCTGCTAGAACCATGTTAGATGACTCTAAGTTGCCTATCACTTTTTGGGCTGAAGCAGTTAATACTGCTTGCTATGTCCAGAATAGGGTTTTGGTAGTTAAGTCTCACAATAAGACACATTATGAGCTTTTTAGAGGTAGAACTCCTGCACTAGGATTTCTAAGACCTTATGGGTGTCATGTGACCATTCTGAATACCTTAGACCATCTAGGCAAATTTGATGGTAAAGCAGATGAAGGATTCTTGATTGGATATTCTCTCAATAGCAAAGCATTTAGAGTTTACAACTCAAGAACTAGGAAAGTTGAGGAAAACCTGCATGTAGAATTTCTAGAAAACAAATCTAATGTTGTAGGTAAAGGACCAAAATGGCTATTTGATCTTGAGTCTCTAACCCAATCCATGAACTATGTATCAGTTGTTGCAGGAATTAATGATTTTGTAGGTTCAGAAGATGATGATGCAACAAATGAAGCTGGTTTAGGAAAGGAGAAAGATCAAGATCATATGTTGATGCCAATATGGACAAGTGTGGATTCAACTTCAATAGATGGAAAACCTTTTTCTGATGATGCTAAAGAAAGGATTGAAGTTGAAAACAATGTAGATGGAACTGAGGAACAAGAGAATCAAGTTAACAGTACTAATGATGATAGTACTGTTGAGCCCCAACTTGATACTGCTAGGCCAAATATTGATACTGCTAGTCCAAGTATTCATACTGCTAGCTCATCAGACTCTTATGCAGTGGATTTCTCAGAAGATGAGGTAGACTTCAATAATCTACCATCATCATATCAAGTTTCTACTACACCACACACAAGGAGTCACAAAGTCCACTCCCTGGATAATGTGATTGGTGATGTGCAATATGGAGTGAAGACAAGGAAGCAACTTCTGACTTCTGACCAACAAGGGCTTCTTAATGCTCTTTATGCATCAAAGCAGCATGAAGATGCAAACTCTTGCTTATTTGTATGTTTTCACTCACAAATAGAACCTAAAAATGTGCTCAAAGACTTAGATGATTCAAGCTGGGTAGAAGCTATGCAAGAGGAGCTTCTTCAATTTAAAATTCAGAAGGTTTGGGTGCTAGTGGATTTACCCAAAGGTGTAAGGGTAATTGGAACTAAATGGGTTTTCAGGAATAAAAGGGATAAAAGGGGCATTGTAATTAGAAACAAGGCTAGACTTGTAGCCCAAGGGTACACACAAGAGGAAGGTATAGACTATGAAGAGGTTTTTGCTCCAGTAGCAAGAATTGAAGCAATTAGACTATTCTTGGCCTATGCTTCATTCATGGGCTTCACGGTTTATCAAATCGATGTCAAGAGTGCCTTCTTATATGGTACTATTGAAGAGGAGGTTTATGTCTCACAACCTCCAGGTTTTATTGATCCAGATCATCCTGATAAGGTGTACAAGGTTGTTAAGGCTCTCTATGGTCTACACCAAGCACCAAGGGCATGGTATGAAACATTGGCTTCCTATTTGATAGAAAATGGATTCCAAAGAGGCAAGATTGATCAGACATTATTCTTCAAGAAGCACAAGAAGGATCTTTTGCTAGTTCAGGTGTATGTGGATGATATCATCTTTGGATCCACAAGAAAGGAAATGTGTGTAGAGTTTGAGAAACTTATGCATGACAAGTTTCAGATGAGTTCCATGGGGGAACTTACTTTCTTCTTGGGTCTGCAAGTTAAGCAATCTAATGAAGGCATATTTATCAGCTAGGATAAATATGTTGTGGAGATTCTAAGGAAATTTCAGTTTGCTGATTCAAAAGTGGCAAGCACACCAATAGATCCTGAGAAGCCTCTTCTTAAAGATGTAGATGGAGAGAATGTGGATGTTCACACATACAGATCTATGATAGGATCCTTGATGTATCTTACATCATCAAGACCAGATATCATGTTTTCTGTTTGTGCCTGTGCAAGATTCCAAGTGACTCCTAAAGTTTCTCACTTAACTGCAGTCAAAAGGATCTTTAGATATCTTAAGGGTCAACCTAAGTTGGGTCTATGGTAGCATATTCAGACAGTGATTATGTTGGTGCAAGCTTGGACAGAAAGTCAACAACTGGAGGATGTCAATTCCTTGGATGCAGACTCATATCATGGCAGTGTAAGAAGCAAACAATTGTGGCAACTTCAACAACTGAAGCTGAATATGTAGCTGCTGCAAGTTGCTGTGGTCAAGTGCTTTGGATTCAAAATCAACTTCTTGACTATGGGTACAATTTCATGAACACTGTCATATATATTGATAATAGCAGTACAATTTGTATAATTAAAAATCCAGTGCAACACTCTAAAACAAAACACATAGAAATTAGGCATCATTTTATTAGAGATTGCAATGAGAAAAGGTTGATTCAAGTGGTTAAAATTGATTCTGATCAAAACTTTGCAGATCTTCTCACAAAAGCTTTTGATGTAGGAAGATTTCAATACTTAGTAGCAAGTATTGGGATGCTTAATCCTTAATGTTTTCAAACTGTGTGGTTTTGTATATAAAATGGATTTGTACTGCTAGCATTGTCAATTGGTACTGGTATTGTAAAGTTTTGTACTGTTAGTACAAAGTTAGATTGTTTGGTTCATACTGTTAGTCATATGTTCATACTATTAGTCATATGTTCATACTGTTGTAAGGCAAATGCTTTGCACTTTGTTTTCTTGGTTTGGACTAACAATTGCAGATATGGAGATTAAACACAAAGGAGTTACAAGTGCAATGTGTGACCAAACAAAAAATGGTGGTTCAAGTTACTGACATAATAGCTTCATGATGGACAGAGTTTGGGAATTCATTAACAAATGTTTAAACTTAAGTTAATCAATTCTTTAAAATTTCTCTCTTGAAACTTATTATGATGTTTCATATTGAATTAATGGCTTAGTTGATCAGATAGTAACCGAATCAACTCACTTTCTATCATTTTATACTTTAATTAGTATAATGAGTTAGTCTAAGGACATCTGATAGAAAGAACAGCGAGAAAAAGTGAATCTAACACTTGTGTTAGAGGCAACAATTGCCATGAGCTGGAAACCCTGTCAAGAAAGCCCTTTGAATGGGTTTATCTGTACACAGGCAGTTATTTATAACTGAATACATTAGTTCTCACACAACCAGAGGTTAATTTAAATCGAAATCTTGATTAAGTGTCTGTCATTACACTTAATCCTTTCAAAATGGTTGTTAGCAGTATGATTGTTCATTAAAATCAAGTTCATACTGCTAAGTCAAAAGTTTCTTAAAAAGTTTGTACTGCCAGGCTTAAAGTTAGTACTGGTAGGCTAAAATGGTACTGCTGGATAGTCGTTAGTACTGTGCGAAATAACCGCTTTTTGAAACTAGCCGTTGAAAGTCAATTTGGATTTTTACTGGCAATTTCCTTGTTTTAAAGGTTTACTTTTTAGATATTTTTACCTTTAATATATTTTATTAACCTTATCTTCGATTAAAAGTTATATTTTAATCCAAGTCGGTTCAATCAGAAACCCTAACAAGCAAATCATCATACTTTATCTCAATTCACTTTCTTCTTCTACTTTCTACCCTAATTTTTCATTATTCACAACAGTCAAATCACCTTTTTACTGAAATTAACATGGCTTCTTTATCCTTTGTTGAAAGACACAATCAAGTTGCTTATTTGGAAAAGTCAGAGGATGAACCAACCTTTCAAGAGATAGTGGATTTTCTGAACAACACTTACATAAGTTATTCTTTACTTTTAAATCCCACTATCTATGTTACTCACATCAAGCAGTTTTGGCACATTGCTAGTGTCAAAACCTTTGAAAATTGTGACAAAGAAATTAAAGCTAAGGTGGATGGCTATTCAATCACTATTACTGAATCTTCACTCAGGAGGCATCTCCATCTGAGTAATGAAGGTGGTATTAGTGTTATGCCAAACACATAAATTTTTGAAATTTTTTCCAGGATGGGGTACAATACTGAATCTCAAAATTTGACTTTTCAAAAGAGTCGTTTTGCCCCACAATGGAGATTTTTCATTCACACCATTCTTCATTGTCTTAGCCCCAAGAAAACCACATGGGAACAGTTCAGCAGTAATATTGCTACTGCTCTCATTTGTTTGGCAACACACAGAATTTTTAACTTTTCAAAACTAATATTTGAAGGTATGGTGAAGAATGTTGATAGTAAATCAAAAATTTTGATGTATCCAAGATTTATTCAATCTATTTTGAACAAACAAGGATTGCCTCAACACAAAACAATTTATCCAACCCCCAAGCTTACTCAAAAACTTTTTAGCAATATGAAAATTGCTTCAAGGGGTTATGGTGGGGAGGCAGTACCTCTTTTTGATACAATGCTACAACATCAGGGTGAAGGAGCAACAACCCCAGTTGGCTCCCATCACACACCCACACAATCTGAAAATTCATCATCATAACCATCTTCATCAACACATAGGTCTGATTCTAGGCAGGACTCTGATGTTCCTCAGCATAGAGTTCCTTCTCCAACAAATGATGCAGATGAGGATGACAATGTTAGAATGGAAGGGGTTGCTTCTACTATCTTTGGCTTAATAGCTGAGCAGGACAGAAGTACCATCAATAAGACCCTAACCATGGCAACACCAGCAGTACCTAGTACTTCTGGTGGAATCCCTAGCCACATGGATACTCAGGGTGGCTCAGAAACCCATCTTAGGATGGATTATGAGTCTTTGCCCCATGATTCACCTCTCCCAGGAGGTAACACACCTGGAAGTGATGAGGGCAAAGTGCAACTTAAGGAATTGATGGCTTTATCTACAAAATTGTCTGAAAAGGTGTCCAAATTGGAAGATGAACTCTGGTGCCATAAAGATGAACTCAGAAGCCATAAGAAGAATTTTGCAGTTGTCTACACTAAGATGGTTATGAAAGTGACGAAATTAGAGACTACTGTTAAGAAACTCAAAGGGAAAATATCAGCCAAAATGGTGATTTCAAGCAGTTCTTCTAGTTCATCAAAAAGTCCAAGTTCAGATGATGGTGAAGGATCTTCCAAACAGGGGAGGAAGATTACCCAAATTGATCAAGACCCAAATGTTCACTTGGTTCAAAAGGAGCATAAGACTCAGGGGAGGCAAGAAGATCAGTTTCATGATGATACTGTTACTTTTGATGAAGATACTAGTGGATTTGAAGAAGGTACTGCTGGGACAGAGCAAGGTACTGCTAGTGTTGAAGGTACTGTCAGTCTTCAAGATTTGATTGCTCAAGGTTATCAAGGTACTGCTAGTGTGGCTTATACAAGGAAACCAAAGAGATCAAGGGTAGACAAGGGCAAGAGTATAATGACTGAGTAGAAAAAGTAGAGGAAGAAGCAGAAAAAGAAAATGAAACATTGACTGATGAACATGTTCATAGCATGATTGTGGTAGTTCCTTAATATCTCAACATTAAACCACTCCACGCCAAGCCTCCAATTATAGATTGAGAAGTGTTCTCTGATGGGAGAATGAAGGGGTGAAAGATCATCAGGGTAGGAGGTAAAACTGAGGTGCACAAATTCTTTGAAGATATGCTGAGATCTTTTGACAGGGATGACTTGGACAAGTTATGGAGTTTAGTACAGGAAAGGTTTAGAACCTCAGATCCAACTGATGACAAAGACAAGGAATTATGGGTACAATTGAAGAGGATATATGAACCTGATGGAGGAGAAACTATTTGGAGATTTCAAGCTCCAATTAAAGAGATTAAATAGAGATTGGTTGATACTTGTGGTGTACACAGGATCTCTACCAAAGATGGATTAGAAATTTATATGTTGTTAGAAAAGGAGTATCCTCTCAGAGCAGCAGTATTATTGACTTTGGTATGTTCAACACTCCAAGTTGAAAGTGATTCACAAATGGCAGATGAGTTGGTCAGAAAGATATTCAATCTTGCAGAACAAAGGAAAGCTCAGATCAAGATACTGACTATGTAGTGTTTGGAAGATCCTCACAATCCTCATTTAATTCAGAAGAAACTTGTTGATTTAGGGTAAATCACAAGTTTAGGGGAGGATTGTTGGGAATTAAATGTTCTGAAGATTAGTACTACTAAGGGAAATACACTAACAAGTACTAACTGCTAGTATATAATTAAAGACTGCTCAAGATATAACTAATAGTACTAATTGCTAAGTTAGTACTGCTAGTTCAACTAAAGATACTGCTTATTGGATAACAGTCTCATACGACTTTGTAGAGGATAAGTATTGAAAAGATCTTCTGTGTATAATAAGTCAAATATATACAGTAGATACTTATCTTGTAAAGATCTCCTTTGGTCTATAAAAAGGAGATCTTAGCTTAGATATTTATATACAAGTTGAACACATCAGTCAAAGAGAGATACTGACACACACAACAAGCAAGTGACATAAGTGGGAAAAACAACATCAGCCATAGTTTTTTGTAATAGAGATTCAAGGTTTTGTAACCCTAGTGATAGTGAAGATCACTCGTATTATTCTCAATATTTTTGAATCATTTGGTGTTAACATTGTATGTTCATTATTCCAATAGAAAGCATTATTGTTCCAATACACAAACCAATATTTTTCTAAGTGCGGTTAAGTAGATTCCGCATACTTAATCATATTCACTCAAAGTATCATATACACATTACAAAGGAGTAACATCCTTAGTGTATTCAAATCAATCCTCACACCTGTTATGAGTATTTGATGATATCCTTTGGTTGTTGTTACTTGGTTTGTTGTAGCGAACATTAAATGCTTTGATAGCATGGCAAAAACTTTTGTCAAGGCCTTTGTGCCTTCATCACAATCAAGTGTTGTGTTGTCAGCAACTTGGTAATGTTGTATCGGTTGTTGTGGAATAAGTTGTGGAATGTGGTTTTGAGGAATTGTTTGTTGCATGAAGTTGTGATTGGAAAATGTCGGTTGATGTAGGTTATAAGTAGGAATGGTTGTTGGTGTATTAGCAATCAATGCTAGTGGATCGTGATGAGGCGAAAAGTGTACCGCTTTTAAGGGGTCATTTAAGCCCGAAATCGTATTTATTTGATCAAATATTGCCCTAAATCGTTCCTTTTGTCATTTTAGGTACTTTTGAGGAGAAATCTGGAAAAGGAGGCATTTTGGACGTTTTTGGAGCATCAAAGTGAAGAAAACGGCAAAGTCTCAAGAATCGGCTAAAAGTTACTTTTGACGGCGTCAGACTTAACTCTGGACGGCGTCATGCCTTGGCAAGAAAAGTGGGATGTGAAATTTACTCATGACGGGCCAGTGAGTTAGCATGAGAATTCTGACGGCGTCACGCTTTAACTAAATCAAGGGCGTCACGGCTTAATTCATAAGGGGACGGCGTCACGTTCAAGAGGTGAGGGCGTCAAGCCTTGATAGGCCAGAACGGATTTTGGAGAATTAAAGAAGGACGGCGTCAAGATGGTCATCCGAGAACCCTAAAAGCGGCGAGGTGACGGCGTCACAATCCATAAGGTGACGCCGTCAGATGCAAAAGTCTATATATAGTTTTCTAATTTTTTGTCATGAAGGGAGAGCTTAGTGTGTGGAATTTTGGGATAAAACCCTAAGACGATTTTAGCTACTTTTTCAGGGCTTTTAGCCTTGAGATCTTCCATGTTTCATTGAAAGATAAGTTATCAATTAATCATTCAATATGTCTATGTGTTGTTTGATTCTATCTTATGCTTGTCTTTTGTTTAACATGTTAGGCTAATTTTATCTTGTGTTTGCTTAGATCTAATGAAACCTAGCTATTGATTATTGGTTGTTAGTGTGTTGTTAGTTGTATTGGATGATTGTTTATCTATGTTAGGCTTAAGAAAACTGGCTAACTTCCTATTCGGTAACTTGCTTGAACGTCTTAAGAAACATGAACCAAACGCGTACTAAAGGTTTTTATGGTTGTATTTAATGCACAAGCGAATTCTAGTGATCCCATGTTAGGAGCTTCCTAGCCGGCTCGACATAGGAGTGAAGTAGGAGCTTGTAGAGTTTGGGGAAGTAAGTACGCCCCCCCACGAATGGTATTAAGGAATACACCCGTCATCCACGCAACTAATACATACTAATTAACCGGTAAAAGATAGTTAGGGAGTAAGGAAATCTAAGTAAACACATTTCTCTACACATAAGTTTCTCACCACACTTTTCATTTTTGTTATTTTATTTTATTTGCATTTGTAGTAATTTGGGTTAGTTGACTAGCAACTAATTCCGCCCACTCCTTCAAAACCGAGATTTTACTTGCTTTCATAAAAATTATAAAAACATAAAAAGAATCTTCCTCAATCCTTAGACCTAATTAGAGTAGCCTTTCATACCTAACGAACACTATTCCCTGTGGAGAACGATCAATCCCCCGTACTTACCACTACACTATACTACATCGGTCAGGTACACTGCCTGGTGGGGTTGTAAGCCTCTTGAGATCCCTCGAGAGGTAAAACCTGTTGTAAGGTTACAAAACCACGCATCAAGTTTTTGGCGCCGCAGCCCGGGGAGTAGTTATTGCTTAGGTTGAAATTTTATTTTTATTAGGTCTACTCACAAGATTCCTATCAAGTGAGATATTTTCTTTTTATTTTGTAGCTTTCTCGTAGTCTATCTTTTCTTTGTGATTTTGTTTGTAATTTGCTTCAAATGGACTTTTCACTTAGATTTCTAAGATTGCAAGATATGGTTGAGTGGCTAGAACACCAAGAAGTTCAAAATACCTCATTTAGAGACACTTATGAATCATATGAGCCTTCACCTAGGATAGATTCTTATGAACAACCTCCATGTTTAGGATCTTGTTTTAGTGAGGCTAATAGGAAAAGCGACCTAGTTTGCCAAGGAATTGTGGATAGAGCCGTATCAATAAATCATAAGTTGGATGAAGCACTAGGTTTGTTATTATCACTACCTAAGAAAACAATTGACGAGGATATAGGTGATCTTGACACGTGGAATAATGAGGTAAACACCATAAGCCCACAAAATACTCAACCATCATTTGAGGCACCAACACCGCCCGTGACTTACCCGGAAGAAGTAGAAGAGACTTTAGGAATCTCGATGGAGGTAGAACCCTTGGACCAAGCACAACTAGAGGATATAGGTTTGCACACTTTTAGTGATGACCTTACTCATAGTTCTAGGGAATTTCCTAGTGTTGATGAATTGGAACCTCAACCTTTACAGAACTTTTCATCCTTAGATTTACATCTAGGAGAAAAAAGAGGAACCGACCCACCCATCAACCAATATTATCCGGGTAGTTTTAGGATGAAGGAAGCCATTCACTCACCCCCTTCACCTCACGTGGCATATTCACACCCTAAGGGTGTGTATCGCTACTTTCACCCGCACTTAATCCTAAGTGTAGGGAAAACCTCCCCTATTTTTGTTAAATAAGGGTAGAGTCAGGCTCGTGACTCGAACAAAAACAAGCGCTTCTTGGGAGGCAACCCAAGTTTTATTTGCTTTGTGTGTTCATTTATTTGCTTGTTTGATTTTATTTGTTTCCGTATGTGTGTTTAAGTTTTATTATTATTGATTCATGTTAAAAACTAATTTGTGAAAATGCTTTATCTTGTTTTTAACTTCGTCTTAACTACATATAAAGGTATTTTGCAAAAGTTAAGTGTAAGGGAAATCTAAATCGGTTTATTAGAACACAAATTAACATGAATCATAATAATAATAAATTAACATACATATTAGTGTGTGTTTGAGTCAAATGCTTGTATCGAGTCATAATGATGTTTTGCAGGATTTCCAGGAAGTAAGGTAAAGGTTTTTCCAGAAATTTTCCGGAAACTTAAAATGAAAATTTTTGTCAGGTCATTTCTGACGGCGTCAGGGTTTATAACCTGACGGCGTCAGATTTAATTTCCAGAAATTTTTGAAGGTTTTGTTTTCATAAAAAGTTTTTATTAAAATCTCCAACTTATAATCTCCAGGAATCTGCAAAATTATCATTCCACAAGCATTATATCCTTATATATAGATTTTATCCCGCCGATGTTATGCAGGTTTTCGTGTTTGCTTTCTCAGATTTAACAGGTTATTTTGGACAAGGAGATGTTTATGGAATCAAGCTTATGGCGATGCATTAGTCATGGAGCTTCTACATTACCTTGGAAGAAGATTTAACCGTGTAATTTCACTATCCACCGAGCGAATCAGGGAGTATTTGATTTCATTCTTTTACTTTTTTCTTTTACATCTTTTTATTTTGAACATTGGGGACAATGTTCATCTTAAGTGTAAGGGGAGGGTAAAAGTACGATTTTAGAGAATGCTATTACGCTTGATTTTTGTTTGTTTAATAGTAGATGTGTAATAAAACTGAGAGAAATACTTGTTAAGGTAATTTTAGTGCCAAATTTAAAATTTTTTACAACATATAGGAGTGAAACTTTGATCTTAATGAGCGTCTCACGGATAGGAGTTATATGACTAGCACAAAAACCGTACCACTAAAAAAATTTTCCACCCCCAAATATGTGAGGTTCGCCCCTAGAATTGGTAGGAAAAGCATTTATGCTATGATGTGTGTACCGGTAGCACTTAGATTCTAGAACTTGCGTTAGGACCATTCCAAGGCCACAAGTGAGACTACATTCGTGTAGTTAGATTTACTACATGATAAGAGGCATTAGGATTAACCCATTGTTTTACACCTGTGTTTTTGTTACAATTACATTGGCTACATTGGTCAAGTAATTCTCCCACACCCTTTGCGTTGTACTCATTTTTAGTACACGATACCCCTAGTACACCCCTCAGAGCCTATCTTTTCGTTTCGACCTTTAAGCATTTTACTTAAAGGAAGAATTTGTTACACCCCACTAAAATGTACACCCAAATCGCCTTAGCCTACCTTGTATGCACTCATTTTTAGTGCATTATTGTGACAACAATTGTTTAAACCCAAGTTAATTATCTAATTGATTACATGGTTGCTAAGTCGAGTCATATCCTTGTACATATTGTTTTGGGACGATTGGGACTCATGGGTAAAGTACTAGTGTAATGGAGTAATGGGGAAGAACATCATTTATTACCCCCATATGTGCTAAATGTTTTAAAAGTACTCCAAGTTTTTCAATTATCTTAATTCGAGTCATTAGATTAGTAATTGTAAAGTTATGTAAAAATTCAAGTGTAAGGGGAATGCAACGCCCCTTTGATGTATTATTTTGGATGGTAGGGCAAAAGTGTATGCAAAAAAAAAAAAAAAAAAATCGAAAAATCAAGAAAAATACAAAAAAATGAGAAAATGAAAAATAGAAAAAACATACGGACTACCATCCCGTTTTATTTTATGTTTGTTTTATGTTTTTGTTATTTTGTTATTTCGTTTCTAGCTTAAGATCGAGTCGAGTCTTGGCTTAGCAACATTGTATAGTACATGTAATTGACCAAGATCTTTAACTCGCCACCAGTAAAATATCCCTTATCCAACAAAACCGTGTTTATCATATCCCTACACCTAACGTTATAACCCATTTAAAAGCCCTCTTTGATAGTTTATCTTTGGTGCTTACGCCTAGTGGAGGAGGTTTTCGATCCTTTCCCAAGCCTATGGTAATCTATTTGCTATGACAGGTAGTGAGAGATATTATCCGTTTTCATTTATGAGATTTATTTTGATGACACTTGAGAGATGTGAGTATCTAAACACTACTTGTGAGGTGCTAGTATGTAATCTCCGTGCTTATTATGATTGAAGTGGAACGATTATTTGTTGTAATTACTTTTATGTTAGCATTAAATGACCCCTAACTTGTATTTTGATTAGAATAAAAGCGCATTTGCTTGAGGACAAGCAAATCTCAAGTGTAAGGGTATTTGATGAGGCGAAAAGTGTACCGCTTTTAAGGGGTCATTTAAGCCCGAAATCGTATTTATTTGATCAAATATTGCCCTAAATCGTTCCTTTTGTCATTTTAGGTACTTTTGAGGAGAAATCTGGAAAAGGAGGCATTTTGGACGTTTTTGGAGCATCAAAGTGAAGAAAACGGCAAAGTCTCAAGAATCGGCTAAAAGTTACTTTTGACGGCGTCAGACTTAACTCTGGACGGCGTCATGCCTTGGCAAGAAAAGTGGGATGTGAAATTTACTCATGACGGGCCAGTGAGTTAGCATGAGAATTCTGACGGCGTCACGCTTTAACTAAATCAAGGGCGTCACGGCTTAATTCATAAGGGGACGGCGTCACGTTCAAGAGGTGAGGGCGTCAAGCCTTGATAGGCCAGAACGGATTTTGGAGAATTAAAGAAGGACGGCGTCAAGATGGTCATCCGAGAACCCTAAAAGCGGCGAGGTGACGGCGTCACAATCCATAAGGTGACGCCGTCAGATGCAAAAGTCTATATATAGTTTTCTAATTTTTTGTCATGAAGGGAGAGCTTAGTGTGTGGAATTTTGGGATAAAACCCTAAGACGATTTTAGCTACTTTTTCAGGGCTTTTAGCCTTGAGATCTTCCATGTTTCATTGAAAGATAAGTTATCAATTAATCATTCAATATGTCTATGTGTTGTTTGATTCTATCTTATGCTTGTCTTTTGTTTAACATGTTAGGCTAATTTTATCTTGTGTTTGCTTAGATCTAATGAAACCTAGCTATTGATTATTGGTTGTTAGTGTGTTGTTAGTTGTATTGGATGATTGTTTATCTATGTTAGGCTTAAGAAAACTGGCTAACTTCCTATTCGGTAACTTGCTTGAACGTCTTAAGAAACATGAACCAAACGCGTACTAAAGGTTTTTATGGTTGTATTTAATGCACAAGCGAATTCTAGTGATCCCATGTTAGGAGCTTCCTAGCCGGCTCGACATAGGAGTGAAGTAGGAGCTTGTAGAGTTTGGGGAAGTAAGTACGCCACCCCACGAATGGTATTAAGGAATACACCCGTCATCCACGCAACTAATACATACTAATTAACCGGTAAAAGATAGTTAGGGAGTAAGGAAATCTAAGTAAACACATTTCTCTACACATAAGTTTCTCACCACACTTTTCATTTTTGTTATTTTATTTTATTTGCATTTGTAGTAATTTGGGTTAGTTGACTAGCAACTAATTCCGCCCACTCCTTCAAAACCGAGATTTTACTTGCTTTCATAAAAATTATAAAAACATAAAAAGAATCTTCCTCAATCCTTAGACCTAATTAGAGTAGCCTTTCATACCTAACGAACACTATTCCCTGTGGAGAACGATCAATCCCCCGTACTTACCACTACACTATACTACATCGGTCAGGTACACTGCCTGGTGGGGTTGTAAGCCTCTTGAGATCCCTCGAGAGGTAAAACCTGTTGTAAGGTTACAAAACCACGCATCATTAGCAATCAATGCTAGTGGATCGTGATTCTTCAACATCTTCTCTTTCTTTACTTCATCTGCTTCAGCTTGGTTTTGCTTTAAGAAATCATAGAGTTGATCAAAGTTCACAGCATGCAAGTCCTTGGTTTGGTTAACTATAGTGACATAACGTCCCCAATCTTCTTGAAGGTTGTTAAGGAACTTGATGTTGCTAACTATCACTGATGGAGTCAACTTGTTTCTTGTAAGCTCATTCATAAGAGTACAGTAGCGATGATAGTAAGATTCAATGGTCCCTCCAGGTGTAGATGTGAATTTCTCAAACTCTGTTAACAGCTTATTCTCCATGTCATGCTTACCAATTTCTGTTCCATGACATAATCTTCGAACTCTTTCCCACATTGCATTAGCACTTTGACAGCTATCTACTACAACAAATATCTCTCGTGACAATCCTAGTTGGATTAAGTGCATAGCAAGATCATCAGCTTCTATTTGAAGTTTGTCCTCCTTACTGTATTCTTCTTCTGTTTGATCACGAAGGTGAGGTAAAACTGGTTGTGTAAGGTTAGGATCTCCCTGATCTTGGATTTGTCGAGGCTTAAAAGGTCCTTCCATAATGGATTTTATCATGAGTTTTCCATTAGGCTTGGTTTTTAGATAACAAAGCATTCGACTTTGCAATTGAAGATACCCACATTTCTCAAGCATAGGAGAACGGTTGTCATTACCCGTTGCGTAAATATCTTGTTGAGTTGACATTGTGTAAGTTGATTTTAGATTGATGATGTGTTATCGGTTTACAAAAATTTCTCGAAGGATTACGTTTCTCGAAAACTTTACTTACTTATAAGTTTAAGTTGGTTAAAGTTTCTTTGAATGTGTTTAAGATTATTCAAAATTTTTGTTTTTAAGTTGTTAGGTTCCTTTTCCACAAAAGTCCAATAATTACTCGAAATCCCAATAATTCTCGAAACGGTATGGTTCTCAAAGAGTAAAGTTGCCGAAGTCTGAATTTCTCGAAACGTTAAAAGTTACTAGAAAGGTATCTAATGATGGTGAAAATTTCTCGAAACTCTAATTTTCAGGTTGAAAAGGTTCTTGCCTAAAAATACGGGTTTTTTCTCGAAACTCTTAAAATTACTCGAAACCTAAATTTCTTGAAACTCTGAACCTTACTCGAAATGCCACGTCACCAAAGTAGTGGAATCTCAACTAACTAAAGTACTCGAAACTGCCATGTAGGATTACTCGAAATCAAAATTACTCGAAAAGCTAAAGTATTCGAAAGCCAAATTTCTCGAAAGCTAAAGTATTCGAAAATGCCACGTCAGCCAGGTTGTGGAACTCCAACTAAAAAGTACTGCCACCTAGATTTTGAGAAAACTCGAATTTTTTGAAAACTTTTGAAGATTGCAATTTTTCGAAAACTTTTATGCCCTAGTAATTTTCTACAAAATCCTAAAAACAGCTTCTTTTGTGATTCTTTTTGGGTTTTTCTTAGATTGATGACTAGGTAATGACTAAAACTACTCGAAAAACCTTTAACTAATTTAACAGCTAGTTCTAAGATTCAAGCCTTAAACAGTTTTTCAAAAACCTGCGTTGTACTATCTTTTTCGAAAACTACCAAAACGATACTAACAAATCTATTAATATAACCAATAACTATCATTAGGCTCTGATGCCAATTATAGGCTCCCATTTCTATTGACTTACTACACTATAAACATGGTGACTTGATGGTGTTCATGGTGGTGGTAGTGGTGATGGTGCGGCGTTGATGGATGAGAGAGAGAGAGAGAGAGAGAGAGAGAGAGAGAGAGAGAGAGAGAGAGAGATTTTGTATTATCATACACTAGAAACACACACATAAGCACACACATGAATGAATCATGTATGCTTACATATAGTCCATCCAATGCTTTATGGGCTTGGGTTGGGCTTTAAGTTCTCTTGGGCTTGGCCTATATCTCTTTTAGCCTATTAGATTATTAGCTATTGCCCATTACTTAGACTCTTACATAACGTTACATTGTTCCTAAATATAGAATGACTATCACTTCTATTACTTTAACTAAAAGTAATGCTAACAAAAGGTACAAAGAATTATAAAGCTATCAATCTCTATTTATAGGCTAACATAACTATCATATAATAGTTTTCAAATGACAAGTTGAGTACACACAATAGAAACGCCTGGAAACGCGCCGGAAACGTTTCCGGAAAAAGGAAACGTTTCATGTTGATTGGAAACGCAAGGTGTTGAGTAGGAAACGTTTCTTTGCCTTTTAAACGCGTTTATGGGATTTAGATTAAGAAAGAAAGGAAGAAATGAATGAAAAGAAAGAAAACAATCGGAGATAAAGAGTTGCCGGAAATTGATGTGGTATGATGAAGAAGATGGTGATATTTTAGTTTTTCTTTGGGTAAAAGTATTTTTCTTTAATTGGTCATTTACTGTAGTATCTTGGGAATTGTATTGTTTTGTGTGGTATAAGTGAACCCACGTCTATTTTTTATTTCTTTTACCTAAGTATAGTGTGTGTTTTATTATGAGAAAATAGAACCGCTTGTTTAAGCTTCTAAAATTTCTACTTTAAATTAAGTTTTCTTTTTCACCCTTTGTCCATTAATCTATTGCTTAAGATGTTAGGAAAAGTTACTAGAGTATATATCTTGACGTTACATATTACGCGTAAATACCCGTATTTAAAGCAATGTATGTTGGATGTTTGATGTTTATTTATTTTATTAATAATTATATATAAAATTATATAAAATATACAAACGTTTTTGGCCGTACCCGTTTCTTGAATTTTGGGACATTGGCGTTTCTAAGTACCCGTTTCCGTCCCCGTCCCCGTTTCCGTATCCGTCCTCGTGCAACATAGTATTTTGCTACTTGTGGATTCGAGATAAGTCAGATAACCCAGAAACCAACAGAGGAAAACGCCTAACCTGCAGTTGCTAACTTGTAAGGGCACTCGATACCCTTGGCTGGTAACATGGCGCCGTCGGACCAGCCGAGAAATTTGGATGGCTCATGGTACCGTGGGTGGCGCCATGGCTGCTGGCGCCATGGTGGCCAGCCCTGATGATCTTGCGCCGTGGATTTTTATTTTTTTTTTTTCCCTTTTTTGGTGGATTTGTTTGTGTTTGTGTTTATATGTTGTGTTTGTATTTGTGTTTGTGTTTGTGTTTGGTTGGTTTTTTTTTTCTTCTTTTCTTGAGTTGTAGTCGATGGAGAAGAAGACTATGGAGAAGAAGAAGAAGAAGAAGGGACAAAGGGTTATCTTCATTTGGGCTTTTGTGGGCTTCATCCGAAATTATATGGGCTGCCAACTTTAAACCACTGGCTACGAATTCTTTGGTGATTGATAAATTTATATTTATGCATTGGAAAATGGTTACCATGCTTGGTAATTGGTATATTCCACCACATGCTATGAATAATTTTACAAAAAAAAGAGCAATCTAACTTGCCCAAAAACATAAGCTATCATATTCAAATATTGTTGTTTTGTCATATATTATTGCAAGTCGTAACGAATCTATTATTTGTGTCATATATTATTGCAAGTCGTAACGAAAGTTAAAAAAAAAATGGACGACGTCATCACATTTGAGTTAATATTGTGTATGTTTTATTTTATGTAAAAAAAAAAAAAAAAAAAAAAAAAAAAAAAAAAAAAAAAAAGTGAACGACGGCGCCACATTTTCTGGTGCCGTGGGTACCGCTCAGAATGTGGTGCCGTGGGATTTCTGATGCCATAGAGATTTTTGCTGATGTGACAGGGAATTTTGAGCCATGGCTCCAGGGTACCCAATGCTCTAAGTTATATTTGTAGTCTTGAAGGACCACATTCTTTTTTCAAAGACAAACAGACATTAAAAGCTAAAACTGATACACGAACTTTCGACCACCACTATTTCCAAAGCCAGTCAAATACATCACTTTTTAGCACAACAAAAGTATTGATATATGTATCATATGATCTGATCCATCAATGCATATGTCATCTTCATATTAACATATGGAACTAGCATAACCACACTATTTCTACATAGTCTGGACCCCAGAATTGAGGTGTCACAAAAATATTAGTTAACAAATGAGTGGTTCACTAGTATTTTCTTGCTATGAAATTTGGAATTTGATTGGATGATTTTAATAAAACTAAAAATTGTCGGTTTTGGCATGAATTGAAATGTAACTTTAAGTTTTGATTATGTTCTACTTAATGCATGTAAACCAAATCTCAGTCCTATACTATCTGAAAATATATAAAAAAAAGTTGGATTATTTCTAATGCTAATCGATTTTTATAAACATAACTTACTACAAGGTAAGTATAAGTTTGCTTGAACAAGTAAGAATCTATTATAAAACGCAACTCATTTGTTAATTCGGAAAATATTTTATTAGGGCTAACCAGTTAGATGAGTTTTTGTCCTTACGATTTAAACTGTATAATTGTTGTGATGCTAGAACATTATGAATTGTTAAACCGATTCGATATTTTGTCCAATTTTTTCTATCATAATCAGTGAAAACAAAGATGGTTACATTTACCAGATTATCAAATATGAGGATCATTGTTCCATTAATACGTAGTTACTAGTAAGCCGTTACACTCTAAACTCGCAACCACTTACTGATTTTCATTTTCACATCACTCGCTAGCAAGAGTTGTTTGTTTGTTCCACTGTGGAATGAAACTAACCATATATAGTAACGAATTTCAAACGCAGCTTTGATGGCCACAATCTCAACAAATCATTTTCATTTTTGCCACACAGCTTTATTTTGGTTTAATTTGTGACCTCTGTTTTTTTTTTTTTCATTGAATTGCATTAATTCTTCTTCTTTCCTTGTGCTTCTCTCAAGGGGAAATATATTCTTTAGCACCTCTTCCATTGGAAGCAAGGTCCTAAATTCTTGTAGCTCCTTGATCCTATTTATTCTTTGATATATCTACGTTGTTGTTTCTAAACAATCTTTTGGTTTCTCAAAAATTTGAAAAGGGGAATTTTAAGTTCTTAATATGGAGAACAAGAAAGGGAACATTTTGATGCAACGATATGAGCTAGGAAAGTTGCTCGGTCAGGGTACATTTGCAAAGGTCTACCATGCCCGAAACCTGAAAACAGGTAAAAGTGTTGCTGTGAAGGTGATTGACAAAGCGAAGGTGATGCAGAATGGTTTGATTGACCAAATCAAACGGGAAATATCCGTGATGAAGCTGGTTAGGCATCCGAATGTGGTTCAACTTTATGAGGTTATGGCTAGTAAGACTAAGATTTATTTTGCTATGGAATTTGTTAAAGGTGGCGAGCTTTTTAATAAGGTTGCAAAAGGAAGGTTGAAAGAGGACGCTGCTAGAAAATATTTTCAACAATTGGTTGCAGCGGTTGATTTTTGCCATAGTCGTGGTGTCTACCATCGCGATCTAAAGCCAGAAAACCTCCTCCTAGATGAATTTGGAACCCTTAAAGTTACAGATTTCGGATTAAGTGCTTTGGTTGATACTAAAAGGCATGATGGTCTTTTGCACACAACATGTGGAACACCAGCTTATGTTTCACCTGAGGTAATAAACAAGAAAGGCTATGACGGTGAAAAGGCGGATATTTGGTCATGTGGGGTGATCTTGTTTGTTTTGCTTGCGGGCTATCTTCCCTTTAGTGATGCTGATTTGATGGGAATGTACCGAAAAATCAGTAAAGGGGAATTCAGATGCCCACACTGGTTCCCGCCTGAGGTACGGAAATTGCTTTCAAAAATTCTTCATCCCAATCCAAACACAAGGATATCACTAGCTAAAATCATGGAAAATTCTTGGTTTAAAAAAGGATTCAAAAATACTGAGACCCATTATCAGCCACGAAGTGTTGTGGATGTTGACAATGTGTTCAAATTTACAGAAAGCCCAAGCAGTAGTACTAATGATCTTAAAGGACTTGACGAGAAAACACTTAAAAAATGTTCCTCCATGAGTACTTTGAAGCCGACTAGCATGAACGCATTTGACATCATATCACTTTCTCAAGGGTTCAATCTTTCTGGTTTATTTGAGGACGAAGTTCCAAATAAGAAACCAGAGTCCCGTTTCTCAACCAAAAAATCAGCTTCAGACATTATGTCAAAACTTGAAGAAGTGGCTTCCACAGAGCAGTTTCAGATAATGCACATGCCAGATGGGACGGTAAGGATGCAAGGCTGCAAAGAAGGGAGAAAGGGGCAGCTAGCGATAGATACAGAGATATTTGAGGTAACTCCGTCCTTTCATATGGTAGAGATGAAGAAGTTGGCTGGCGACACCATCGAGTACGAAGCATTTTGTGATCAAGGATTGAAGCCTTCTTTAAAAGACATAGTTTGGACATGGCATGGTGATCAACAAGCCACAACAAGTGCGACAGACCATTCATGATAATAATAAGTTTCACCTTTAGCTTTTTTCCTAAAAAACACATCCACTTGAGTTTATACGTGTACCAAATGTGGAATTCTTATTGAAAAAGATGCAGTCGTAAAAACTTTATGATTTTGTTTGATAGATATATATTTTTGTTTTTCAGTACTAATACACATTGTGAAGTGTATGTTTTTATTGTTGTGATCGGATCACAATAGCCAACTTTAGCATAATTTGGTTAGTTCAGCCAATTAAACATGTTTCATCATATAATGCTGTCATAAAATTTATAACTGTAAAAACTGATCAAACCTCCAAAACCTCTTGAAGATACACTAATAAATTTTTCTCATCAAGTTACCTCTTACACGTGATGATAACCTTGTTTGTAGTGCACAAGGCTCATAAAAAAGAGATGGGCGTGGAGGGTTTTTTTGGAGACACCAACTAAATGCACCGTTACTATTGGTTTTTCTGAATGATTTCGCAATTCAATATTTCTGATGAACACGCGGTTAATCTAAACCTTGTTGAAATCAAAACGCACGAGGACATGAACTCCGACACTAATTATCCCTTCACTTACCATATCCAATGAACGTTTTTAGTCTGGATAAGATTTAGATTTAAATTTCTTTGGTAGATTCTAGATTTTCTTATAGGTGAATCTATTAAATTTCGCATTTCATCTTGAATTTTAGTTTCTTCATTACAGATCGGCTGATGGCTAAACATTACATATATGTCTCTCCATCTTATCAAACTCATTCAATATTATTTACTATTTATGTTTGAGAAATTATGAGACTTAAACATTGTATTTAATTGCATGCCTAAACTTGCACGGCACCATTTTATTGGTTGCAACTAAAAGACCCACTATTTTACAAACCAATAAACCATTGACACACATGTTTAGTCATGAAATTAGACACAATATTTACGCTGTGTTCCCGAGTTTTTTTTTTTTTTTTTTTTTGAAAGAAGAGAAAAGAAGTGGGAAGAAATCAAAATAAATTCATGTTCCCGAGTTTTTTCAGGAGATAAGAGAAAAGAAATAGAGATGAAATTTGGTTAATTTTCTCTCCAAAATGTGCGATGATATGGAGAGAAAGTAAATAAGGAAACTTTTAATTAATATAAATGACTTAAATGACCTAAACATATAACATAATTTTATATAAAATAAAGGGTATACTTGTAAAATCATAATTTTTCTTCTTCTTCTTCTTTTCTTTTCTTTCTAACTCGGGAACACGAACTAAAAAATTAAATTTCATTTCTCTCCTCTTCTATTCTGCCCATTTTTGTAACTTCTCTTCTTTTCTTCCATTTCAAAACTCGGGAACAGAGTGTTAGTCCTTCAAATCATTTCTCTTTATGTTTGGCACGGATAAGTGCTGAATTTATTGAGACGGTGTGCAATGAGTATTTTGATTTTTAGTGATCGCTTGGTAAAAAAGCGGTGAGCATTTTGAATTTTTGTAGTCGTTTGGCAAAGGAGCAGTGAGTTGTGGCTATTTTTTAGAAATGCTAATTCTCTAATACTTGTTTAAGAATCTGTGCCAAAGAAGCGGTAAGTTGTGACAGTTTAGTCTGTGTTTTTGTGTTATCTTTATATGGATATCGTAGTTATTTGGCAAAAAATGAAGGTTAAATATAACTATGTTATTGTCTTGTACGTAAGTAACACCCGACTATTTTACATATATAACCATGTTTTATCTACATATATGTATATATCATTTTCGTCATTTTACTCATTTATATTACAGTTACATATGTTACTAAATATTTTTATTTAAAAAAAAAACCCAAAAAAAAGTGTGTTACTACTTACGACTACTGCTCACAGTTATTGCTCACTGATACTCTTAACAAACAGCCTCTGCAAACTGCTATTGCTAATTACTATTGCTAACTGCTACTTCTAACTACTACCGCTCATTTCACCAAACATAACTTAAATATCCACTTTTATTTTGCCCAAATTTTAAATTTTTTTATTAACTACACTTTTCACCAATCACATATCAATCCTTGGCCTTGCATATTTCGACAACTATGAAATCACTAGGATTTTTAATGACCTTTTGCAACTCCCATTCGTTTATTCTTTTGGTCTCTTCCATATATGCTATATCTTTTTATAAAGGAAAATGATTTGCACACTTCACTTTTTTATTAGGACACTTTAATCTGTGCATTAAACAATTGTACTGTTTATACCTTTTGCTTTAACTAGTTGTATATTAGAGTTTGTAAATCAAAGTGAAATGTGTGCAAATCATCTCCCTTATATAAAGGACCAGAAATACCTTTTTGTCGTATCATTGGGAATGCATCAATAGATTGTCGACACGAGTCCTCATTTACTTTCAAGTATATTTGATTGGGAATTGATTTGCACAATTCCATTTTTTGCACAATTTCATTTTTGATTGGGACACTCCAACTATAGCATCGGACAATTGTAGTATTGTACACTATTTACATTCTGCTATGATTACTTGTACAGTGTGTGTGCAAATAATAAAATGAAGTATGCAATTCCCCAAGGGGGAAATCGTTATTTATTTATTTTTACATTTGATGTGAGAAAAATCAAGCTCAAATCATATGCTACATCATCTCCTAATCATCAACATATATACCCAAATTCTAATCAAGTTAAGGTCACCCGTATGCACCCAAGGTCATTAGACACGATCTTTAGATGCGGTCAAGCATGCACCCAAGGTCATTAGACACGATCTTTAGATGCGGTCAAGCAAACAAAACCAATATTTCTTTGGTTATTCGGTATGAGATGACAACTCTTTATTCAGTTCACTAGATACGGATTCAGGTAACATCAGTGTTCGCAGTCCGGGCCTGAGTTCACGATTAAAAAACTCGTCGTACTCACCTTTGTCTCCGGCTTTCTTTTTTACTTCGACCATTCTTATATTTGGTGTTAGTTCGAATATCTCGGCTCCAATAGTCAAAGGACCTTTCACTCCTTCTCTTGACCCTTCCAAACTAACCCGAAAATCCTTCTTACGTACATTAAAACTAACCTCTTTCGCAATCTCCTCGAGCTTTGAAATAATGTTCGGAACCGATGCACTTGACACGAACCGTGACTCCTCCCCACCGTCCTCAAACAGCCCGGATAAATTATACCCTGGAGAGAACGAAATTAAGTCAAACGCATTTAAGCTTGCGGGTCTAGGCATGTTTCCTAGCCGCCTTTTGGCCTCGGTTGGAGATTCGGGACACGAAGAGTGATCCGAGGAATAATCAATATCATCAGCTTCGATATCTCCATCTTTCACACTAAACAATTTATCATCCTCAAAATAAAATTTAATATGGCGAAAACCCTTTTTAAACCAACGATTTTCCATAATTTCGGGTATGGTAATCCTTGTTTTCGGATTTGTTTGAAGAAGACGTTTTAGTAACTGTCTTAACTCGGGTGAAAACCAACGTGGACAACGGAATTCACCTCTATAAATCTTTAAATACATTGTATTAATATTATGATCATTAAATGGCAAATAACCAGCCATTAGTACAAATAAAATCACTCCACAAGACCAAACATCAACCTTGGCAGCTTCGTACCCTTTTCGGCGTAAAACCTCTGGAGCAACATAGGCAGGCGTCCCACAAAACGTATGAAACAAACCATCGCCTCGAATTTGGTCAGAAATGGCGCTAAGCCCGAAATCAGACACCTTTAAGTTACCATCTTCATCGAGTAATATGTTTTCCGGCTTTAAATCTCTATGATATACGCCACGTGCATGACAAAACCCTACAGCAGAAATGAGTTGTTGGAAATACATTCTAGCGTTTTCTTCTTTTAATCTACCTTTAGCAACTTTATTGAATAATTCACCTCCTTTAACGTATTCCATAACGAAAAAGATTTTAGTTTTTGTGGCCATTACCTCAAATAGTTGCACGATATTCGGGTGGCGAACGCGTCTTAGGATCGAGATTTCACGCTTGATGTGTGAGATCAATCCACCTTTTAAGATTTGCTCTTTGTCGATGACTTTGATCGCCACGAATTCATTTGTTTTGACGTTGCGAGCCAAGTATACTTTGCTAAAGGTGCCATGACCAAGTAATCTTCCAATCTCGTATCGGCCTAGCACGAGTGCTTGAGCTTCTTTCCTTGTACTTGTAGGTGAGTTTGGTTCCATAGTAGGCAAGTTTCGTAGATATTGGAGATCTAGAAGTTGAGATTGAGCCGCGTGCGTCGCTCAGTGTTGCTAGTTATCAACGTTTCCTTACAAATTAAGATTAGGACCTTGATTTGTGTTTTTTGTAAAGTATTTGATGTTTTGGGGTTTGAATTTTTATGTAAGTGGTTGTTATTGATGATCTTTGTGAGGTCTATAAATAGAGATGAAGGGTGGGGGTATATTTGTTTACTAGATATTGATAGTTTATATAAGAAGTATCGAACGTGATATCCATTTACCCATTTATCTCATTGACTAAATCAAGTAAATTATATAGGACCGTTTGAGAAGTTAACTTTTTTTTGGCATTATCTATTTTTATTATAGCTTTCATAAATTGCGTACGATTATATCATGGCATTCACTACTAGAATCGGGGCTTTTAGCCACAAAACATTTTTAGCCACGATCAAATTCGTGGCTAAAAGACCACAAAACGACAAAATAGTCAGTTTTCAACGTTTGACTTGGGAAGCAACTTTTAGCCACGGGGAAATCGTCACTAACGAGTAATTGTAGCAGCTACAAGTTTTTTAAACCTTGACTTTTTTTTTTTTTTTATCAAAAACTGAGCTTTAACCTTTAGCCATGACGGCGGCCGTTGCTAAATGTATTTAATTATTTTTCAACATTAGTTGAATCCACAAAACAAATAAAAAAGTTGTAAATACTTTTAGTCAAACTTCGGTCGTAGCTAAAAGTTTTTAATATTTTTTATATGTTTTCGGTATTAACTAAATATTAATAAAAAATGTCAAAACTTTTAGCCACGACAAATGTCGTGGCTAAACTTTTTGACAGTATATTTATTAAAATCAGTTTAATTTTGAAACTTTTAAAAACATATTTATAACTTTTAGCCATGACCGGAGTCGTGACCAAAAGTATTTTCAATATATTTTTGAGAAATTTAGGTTTACCTCCAAAATTTTGGCTTGAAAGTGGGTTCCCACGCAACCTTTAGCGACGACTTGTCATGGCTAAAGGTTTAATATAATTAATATATTCTAATGTATATGTATAGGTGTGTTAGAAACAAGTTCAATTGTATTTGTTATGTTTGGTATAAAATAATGTGAGTCGTGTAAGCTGCGTTAAGGATAACTGAGATTATACGTACGACATACGACCAAGAATCACGTTTGGAGGTGGAGGAAACACCATAAACTCGAACTAAAGATTAACTTTGAATTTTCGGTTTATTGATTGCCGAGGTGTGTATGTATTCTAGAGAGAGAAGTCTAGAACACACACACACCTCGTGTGTTACAAATGAATCCTCAACCCTCCTAGTATTGACATAGGAGGGTATTTATTACAAGCTACAAGTTCTAACTTAGCAATATGACTAGTTTAGTCCTTGTACTTTAAATGCTATTACAATTCCCACATATGACAAAACTTTAAGGATAACCGAGATTATACGTACGACATACGTTCTACGATCATACCGGGTTCGAACTAATCATCGAGCTACCAGAAGCATACATTTTAACCATAAACGGTTCTAATGGGAATATACATCACGATTATATCTGGTTCAAACCAATCATCGATCCACCAGAAGCATACATTTTAACCATATACTGTTCATTACAACTATGCGGTCAATACTGCGCATGAATTGTTCCCGCAACCAGTTATCAAATCAACATGAAAGGAGGACTAAATCGAATGGTTTTAAACCACAACAAATAACTAAAACATACGAATTACATTCCGGATTGATAAATTTTAAACATTAATTAACACATTTGTAGAAACGTAGAGGGGGTGAATACGTTCCTATTTAAAATCTAAAATGTTGCGTATCAAGTTCCTGATTAAGCGTGGCTAAATGTGAATCGTGGTTATTGACATTTATAACAATTATGTTTATCTATATTCATCTTACAGAAGCAATTAGTCAGATAAGAACAAGAGAAGAAACAAACATCAGAATCACTTGGACGGTCCTACAAATGTATGGGCGGTCCCATATATATGTGGGATCGCCGACCTATTTACAGGACCATCACCAGTGATGTTTCTAATGTTTTGCACTATCACATTATAAGCAACAAACCACGCAACCACAAGCTCAAAGCAAGTATAAATGTAAAACGATAAATGCAAGAATAAAAGGTAAAGACGAGAGTAGAGAAAACGCAAACCGGACACGATAATTTATAGTGGTTCAACACGAAGCACCTCTTCGCCCTACTTCACTCCTCGAGTACCCAACTCGAGAGTTACTTCACTAGTCAACATGCTCCTATTAGGCGGAACAAACCGTACACCAAAGCTTACACCAATTTAACGACACTAAGCGGAATGTCGAGTCCTAATCCTAGCTAGAACCAATCTACACAAAACCCCACATGGCTACATGAACAAGCAATCTTGTCTACTTCGATTTACACACAATCCAAGTCTTCCCACGGACGATCACCCCGTCCTAATCTTTACACGGACGATCACCCCATCCACTTGAATCTTCACCCAATCCAAGTCTTCACAGACCTTCACCCGGTCCTAGTCTTCAGGCACGGACTCACACCAAGTCCAAGTCTTCACACACCGACACACGAACTTACACAAAGTCCTAATCTACACACAATCACCTATGGACGTACACACCGTCCTAATCTACACAATCACCCATGGACTTACACGTTGTCCGGATTTACACTTACACACCTAATCACGACTCACACACAAGTCGGATACACTAATGTACAAATGAGAGAGTTTGGAGGAAGAAGAGAATCGTAACACAAGTTACGTGTGTGTGTGGACTACATTATAACACTTCGATTCTTGATGACTTCGAGTGTTCTTCTCTTGTACTTGAGATAGAGGATGACGGGATCACTTATAAACACATACCAAAGAGTTATAGTGATCAAAGAAGAAGAAGGAAAGAACAGAAAATTTTTGTGCCAAGAGGATTGAAAAAATATGATGAAAATGGGCCAGTATTTATAGGCAGCTCGAGGAGCGGGGGGACGGTCCCTTAAACCTTGGACGATCCCTTATATATAAGGGGTCGTCACCTTATTTAAGGGACCTTCTCGACATATTTTGTCCTTTAGTGGTGAAATTTTATCTGGTGAAAATTTAACTGATTTGGGCTGGAAAAATAGCTGTTGGGAATTTGAAATTCATATTTATTTTTCTTTAAAATATTTCTTTATAAATACAAAAATAATTTGTCTAGTTTATTTTTGTAAAATGTTTTGTCACATTTATAAAAATGTGAGGTTTAAGGACAAAAATATTTTCTTTTATCACTTAACAAAATTGATATATAGTTTGTTCATACCTTAAGTGATGTAGAATTGAGCCGTCGAGAGATGTTGATGCGTTCCGGCATTGATGATTTGTGTAAACGAGTAACTTGTGCACTTTACGTTATGTATTACAAGTTACATGTTTGTCATCATTAAAATATAAAGACAATGTATAGAATTAAACGTCGTAACGTTTGCACTAACAACATTCCAATAAACAGCTTGTGTTTATTTCATTAGGAAAACAACATAAAAGTTAAATACAAATTTAAACGACGGCTAAAAGAAAAACTAATCCACACGAAGGTTGTTCATGTCATTTAAGAGCTCTTGAAATATTGTAGTTGATTAACATGCATGGTCCTCGGGATGCTTTTCTATTTCTTGCCTTGCCTCCAGCATCTTTATCTTTAGATCTTTGACCTTGCAATTTGAGCACTCTGTTGGTGCAGATCCAGAAGGCCCTAGAGAATAACTCGTATGTGTCCAGAGTAAGAAATCATAAGAAATGTCTTTTTAACAACCAATTTATATATTAAATAAATAAATAAACTTTTGATTGTTCACCTTTGAATCAGGACATGCATAGTAAAGTTTACCAAGGCTATGAGTTTGATATGATTTTCTTCGCCCCACTCCACTCCCCGAATACCCAACTCGAGAGTTACTTCACTAGTCAACACGCTCCTTTTAGGCGGAAACCGTACACCAAAGGTTACACCAATTTCACGACACTAAGCGGAATGTCAAGTCCTAATCCTAGCTAGAACCAATCTACATAAAAGCCCACGTGGCTACACGAATAAGCACTCTTGTCCACTTGGATTTATACAAAATCCAAGTCTTCACATGGACGATCACCCCGTCCTAATCTTCACACGGACGATCACCCCATCCACTTGAATCTTCACCCAATCCAAGTCTTCACGGACCTTCACCCGGTCCTAGTCTTCATGCACGGACTCACACCAAGTCCAAGTCTTCACACACCGACACACGAACTTACACAAAGTCCTAATCTACACACAATCACCTATGGACGTACACACCGTCCTAATCTACACAATCACCCATGGACTTACACATTGTCCGGATTTACACTTACACACCTAATCACGACTCACACACAAGTCGGATACACTAATGTACAAATGAGAGAGTTTGGAGGAAGAAGAGAATCGTAACACAAGTTACGTGTGTGTGTGGACTACATTATAACACTCCGATTCTTGACGACTTCGAGTGTTCTTCTCTTGCACTTGAGATAGAGGCTGACAGGATCACTTATAAACACATACCAAAGAGTTATAGTGATCAAAGAAGAAGAAGGAAAGAACAGAAAATTTTTGTGCCAAGAGGATTGAGAAAATTTGATGAAAATGGGCCAGCATTTATAGGCAGCTTGAGGAGCGGGGGACGATCCCTTAAACCTTGGACGGTCCCTTATATATAAGGGACCGTCACCTTATTTAAGGGACCTTCCCGACAGATTTTGTCCTTTAGTAGTGAAATGTTATCTGGTGAAAATTTAACTGATTTAGGAAGGGAAAATAAATGTTAGGAATTTCAAATTCAAATTTATTTTTCTTTAAAACATTTCTTTATAAATACAAAAATAATTTGTCTAGTTTATTTTTGTAAAAATTGTTAGTGCAAATATTACGATATTTAAACTTAACGGTTTCTTCGGTTTTAATAATGACAAACATGTAACTTGTAATGTATAACGTAAAATGCGCAAGTTACTTGTAAACACAAATCATCAATGCATACTTACATCAACACCTCTCGACGTCTCAAGTATGCTTCAACAAAGTCGTAGATTTTCATCCCGACGTAAATCACTCAAGGTATGGACAAACAAATCTACTACTTGACAAATGATCAAAGGATTATATTTTTCTAAACTTCACATTTTTATGAATGTGACAAAACATTTTTCAAAAATACATTTTACAAATTATTTTTGAATTAGAAAGAAACGTTTTATTTGGAAAAATCATTTCAAAAATAGTAACAGCTATTTTCCCCCCCCCCCC
The DNA here is from genome assembly GCA_021014915.2 of Artemisia tridentata subsp. tridentata. Lineage (NCBI taxonomy): Eukaryota > Viridiplantae > Streptophyta > Magnoliopsida > Asterales > Asteraceae > Artemisia > Artemisia tridentata. The sequence continues at coordinate 174,180,193 of CP139502.1, read as the reverse complement.
CCAAATCAGCTCCAAACTTCCCCAAATAAACTTTCACCACTAAAAGAAAAAATTTGGAGCGTTTTCGTCTACGACGGTACCATGGTACCACTAAATTTAGTGGTACTGTGAGATAATTAATGGTACCGTCCGTACATAACGACTAGATTTTTCTTTTCCTATAAATAGTGGACCATTTTACACTTTCAACTTGATTTTTTCAGTCAGTTTTCTCTCGTCTAATCCCTCCTCACTTATATGTCTTTCTTTGATCATTTAGAGAGTCTTAGTTTGTTTAAGAGTGATCCTTTCATCCCACCAAGAGATCCTCTTCATTCCTCTTCAATAGCAAGAGAAGAACACAAAGTATCCAAGTAGATACAAAGTGTTGTCATTCCTCTTCAATAGCAAGAGAAGAACTCAAGGTATCCAAGAAGATACAAGAGTTGTAGTTGTAGTTAGGGAAGTTGTAACATTTGTTACACACTTGTTGTATCCTAGTATACATCAAGATCATTTTTCTTTTGTGAGAGAGTGAGTGAAGATCATTGTGATCTTATAGAGATATTGATTATCTCTTGAAGCCATTGGGCTTGTGTGATTGATCAAGAAGATCAAGGGTAGATAGGGTAGATCGAGTCAAGTGGGAGTAGATCATTGTGATCTTGTCGAGATCTTGGAGATCTCTTGAAGCCATTGGGCTTGTGTGTATTGATCAAGTGGATCAAGGGTAGATCGTGGTAGATTGGTACTAGCTAAGATTATCATTCGACATCTAGCTTAGTGTCTGAAATAGGATAAGCGATGTGTATGGTTTTCTCCGCCTGAAGGGAGCTTGTTGATTAGTGAAGTAACTCTCGAGTTGGGTACTCGAGGAGTGGAGTAGGGCGAAGAGGAGCTTCGTGACCGAACCACTATAAATCATCGTGTCTGGTTTGCGCCTTCTTACTTATCTCTTTACTTTCATTTTAGTCTTTATCGCTTTATATTTATATTTGCATTGCGTTTATGCTTGTGTGCTTTGTTGCTTATATTATGTTGACTATGTTTGAGTCATGGTGTGTTTATGTTTGTGTGGTAGTTTACTTTATACCATCTCTAAATGTTATATGACCATAGTTGATACTTTTCATATTACGTCACACTTGATCGGGTAATTGATACAAAAAGTTTTAAGTTTTTAAATGGAAACGTATTCACCCCCCCCCCCTCTACGGTTTCCACAATTGGTACCAGAGCCACGTCGCTCAAATTTTTAAAACAAATGGTTTTCAAAATTGAGTACGATCCATGTATCAAATTAACTATGAAGGTGACAAAATATGAAAAGTATTTAGTTGCTTAATACTTACAAGTTTTGTTGGTAAGTATACTTTGTCATACTAGCTTGAAGGTTTTCTTAAATCAATAAAAGAATAGAGTTTGTAAGTGTCCGGTCATGTCTATAGAACGAATCGTAAAATGATGCGGTTGATTTTTTTCAAAACTGAAATAAAGGGCACGGTACCGTTAAATACAACATACGGTACCATTAAATATGGACGGTACCGCTAAATTTAACGGTACATTCGTCTGTTTTCAGAATTCGGTAATTTTCAAAAATTCGTATAAAATCAACCGTAAGTCCGTAGGAGTCGTGCCACCTATCGTTTTAAACGTAATTGAGTCTACTTTCATTTAAAAATACTTTTAGAAAATGATTGTAAGGTAAAATTTACGAGAGTTAATTCGTAACAGATAGTCCTTTCCGGTCATGCCGATTGCACAAAGTTTTTGTCAAATTACAATGAAAACATCACACATTGATGTATTCATACTTTCAAAGTGTTGAACTTGATCAAATTTTGAAATGGTGTGGAAAATAATTCATTTTCAAATAAAATCAAGCTAAGTGTACATTTTTATACTTAATACACAAAATGACGATAAGTATTTTTGTGTGTTATGCTAAATGACTATTTGTTTTTCTTTGTGTCTTAGTATTGTTAGTTAATATTTTTGTATGCTTATTGTTATCTCTAGTTGAGCTAATTTTATCTATACGCATAAGTGTCTTTCATGCCTTGTTGCTATTTGTTTATTATAGTCTTCCGGTTTATGCAGTCATAAGGCTCATGCTAAAATTGGTTGATCATGTGTAACTAATTTCCATTGCATATAGGCATAGACCATTTTTCTTGCATTTGTTGCAAGTTTTTAAAATGGTTTAGTAACCTTCTTAGGAATAGAAACTAAGTTGGTAGATCATGTGTGTCGAAAGATATTGTCTTACACAATTATTTTTCTAAAGGTTTAAGTGTAAAAAGTATATCACTCCAAAATACTTAACACTTTCATAAAATCCGTAATATGATCTCTAAAACATTACATCATTTTGTCTTGCTTGACCATGGGTTGTCTAAACAAGATAAAAGATCATATTAATACATTAGTATTTATGTAAAAGAAAATGTATTAAACTTGCATTGATCTAACACACATACAAAATGTTTTAAACATTTGTATTTCACGTATGTTGTATAAAATTAGTTAAGATAATTATTTTTATACTAATGAGGTGTCGAAAAACTAAGAATATTTTACTTAATAATATAAATAGTTTTTCTCAAATAAAAATAAATGACAATATCAAAGTAGTAACTTAATATGTCATTAACCTCACACATACAACTAGTATTAGATTAATTTAACACATTCCTTAAATTTTTGTTTTCTTTTTAAAAGGAGTGATTGTAAGGGTCAAGAAAGATTTCGAGTACATATCAATTCATTATTCAAATTATGATTGATATCATTATCGAATCTAATTGATAAGTTTTCGAGTGTGGACATGAAATTGGAGTCATTACTTGTCTAGCTTCAAGATAACATCAAAATATAATGAAGTATATTATCTTGAATCAACATACTCAATCACATTCGATTGTTATGAAAATAATGACGTCCTCTCAAGACGAAAATAATATGCATCGGATCATAACTCACACTTGTGTTGAAGATGCCATATTGAGTCTTCTTGTCCAATGGTTGTGTTCCAAACTTTAAACTAATATGTTTAAAAGTTGCATAAAATACACAACTAAGTAGGATTGACAACTTGGATGTTTCATCCGAAATATACAAGTAATTTACATTGCAATGCAATTAGTAAATGTTTCATTTCCGAAAAATCAAACACGAGCAAACAAACAACATATGTAAACTTTGCTCATGAACAACTCAACACTCAAAGTCACATGTCTAGTAAAAGTGTCACACATATATGTTATTAACTAGTATGTAAGTCATCAATCTTTGAGAATATCACATGTATTTCACTTATCAAAAGATTGACAAAAGATAACTTATATCTTATGCATCTTATTTTTTTTGTAACGTGAATGGTTATGTTACAAGAGAATACATTCCATCCTGTTAACAAATATAGGATATTAGAGTTGAATAATAACCTAATACAACATGTGTCATTGCATAAACAAGTAAAATTAGTCATACACTAAAATACTTGTTTCACTATGCATTCGTAAAAGTGATAAGTTTCCTCTTAGAAAATCATATTTTTTGAAATATACAATATGTCTCATTTCAAATATAATACTCACAAGATCTATTGAGGTAAATAACCTTTACTAGATTCTTTTCTCAAGATATGCAAAGGAGCATTCTTGAAAGACACACGATGTAGTAGATTCTACATTGTATCACCTTAGAGTGTCTATTGGTTCTAGAAAACCAAATCATGTTAAAATAACATGCAACAACTCAACAAACAAAGATGTTGTCCAAGAGATCATAAAATACACCATCTCCATCAAATAACCTCTAAATCTCAAACACAAAATTAAAACATTTCGCTTGCCTTTGTTAGGAGTTGTGTAAGACATGTCATTCTCTTAACCGACTTTCAAAGTATGGTTAGTTGAGTCATGTTAGGCCATGTATTAGCGAAATAAGCTAATATCATCTTTGCTATACTGCAATAGGCAAATATAGGAATTTGAATTTTTCTAACATGAAAATGACTACCGGAGAACCTATCGCACTAGAAATTCAATTTGACCTAATGGTTGAATTGCTTCCAGGAGAGAAGTTGGGTTCGTGGTATAGCCCGTAAAAATGGTCGTGTTTAGCCTGAATTGAGCACCACTAGTGATAGTCTCATACTCATTCTCTAACTTGAAAATTTTTCATTCCTACATTTGACTAGAGATAGTTTACATCGGTGAACTTTATCTCCCGTTAGGATTTCATTTTAAACAAGTAGTATTTAGGATCTGCCTTAGCAAACCCAGATTGCTTGCATCCCACATATGTGTTTCAAAATGATAACATGTTCTCGTAAGATATGATTAAATGTCTTCATGATCTTAAATGCTAAATGATTATCATGTTTTGCATGATTTTTGCATTAATTTCTTATGTGCATTTTACATGATTTTCTTGTAAAGCTAGCACCCACACTATGTCCCTTTGACACATTAGGAATAAGGTATGCCTATCACTATGAACCCTTAGATGTCATAGAGTCATACACTAGTGTCAAAACCTATAAGTCAAAGTAGTCGCGAAGTTGTCCTAATTCCCCAGTCATCACTTCGCCCTCTTCCAAGTAATACACCCGTTTGTCATGGGAAGGTTAGATACAAACCTAGTAGAACTCGGAGTAGGGTTGACAACTTAAATATTTCATCTGAAATATTCGAGTAATTTTAACTTGCGATCGCAATTGTTAAATGTCATATCCGAAACATCATACTCAAAGCCTTTTAACAACATATGTTAAAACGCTCATCCTAAAGCTAAAAGCTAACATCAACCCTCGGCTGACAAAGGACTCACGAGTTACTATATAAGTAATTAGTAGTTCCTTTCATTCTTGTGTAAAATATACACGTCTTAAGATCCCAAACCCTGCTGCGAATCAGCACCATAGGCCAAGCTTTACGTCTTTCAAAACCCCGTGAAACAATCGCGTGCGAAGCACATCAAAATCCGTAAATCAACCAAACCTCTCAACCGAGAATCTCCTCACCATCTCCGTCTAGGTCTAGGAATGATGGAACATATTCCATAAATCTTATGACTATTTAAATATTTCACTGAAAATATTGAGTCATTCTTTAAATCCCTCTCACGACTATCTAAATATTTCACTGGAAATATTAAGTCATCCCTCACGTTCCTTGTATGACCACTTGAATATTTCACTGGAAATATTGAGATCATCTCTTCTATTTCATGTCATGACTTTTAGATATTTCACTGGAAATGTCAAGTCATATCTTGTGTCTTGTCTAATGACTTTTAAAATATTTCACTGGAAATATTAAGTCATCCTTCACATCGCTCTAATGACTACCTATGTATTTCCTCAGAAATATAAAAGTCATCTCCTCTCGTCCAGTACCGTTCAAAGAATTTATTAGGTATAAATTCTCTCCTCGTGTCGAAAAATCTCACTAAATCAATAAGATTTATTCGTAAAATCCTCATAAACTCTAATGACGACTTAAATATTTCATCCGAAATATTTAAAGTATATTTAATTTGCGAAATGCAATTAAATGTCATTTTTCACTCTCAATTAACGTTCATCAAATCCCGTTGGATTCATTCATAAAAGAATTTATTCGATATAAATTCCTTTAATCTAAGGTCCAAAAAAATTACAACATATGTGAAATTTCTTTGTCAAAAAATCTAATTATGGGTCAAAACTGACCTCAGCAGATCACGGCACCCTTAAATAGGGGACGGTACCGCTAAATTTAACGGTACCGTAGGACCGTTGTCTGCTGAGACAGTTTATTTCGTCTTCAATTCTCACCAACATTATCAAAATCCACTCGATGTAGTCTTGAACCAGAACCGTCTCCTATCAGAATAGATTTTGTCTATCTTCTGATTCCTTAGATTTTTCCCTTTTCACTTCCGCATGGTACTGAACACACCATATGTATGGTTACTTCCGTATCCATTATCTTCCCAGCTTATCTACACTTTTCAACCTTTGTTCTACACTACCAATGCTTCTGTATCCCACTCACCTTCCACACACTTCAAGCGAAGAACCGCTAGGATAAGTTGAGATAACCCCACTAGAAACTTATCACCAAGCTCACAACCCTAAAGATTTTATCTTCTTAACCCTTAGGATATCTCCAAGTAATCACATGCCTCATCATATAAATATTCTATGAATATTCACAATGATTGAGAAGAGCTATGTGACTTCAAAGGTGAAGTTTATCGTATGCTATCCACCACTTTCATTATGTTACTAAGCTCATCGCTTCCGTCAACGTTTGTTTTCCTCTTTATCTTTTACATCTTGTCTGGATGGTCATAGATTAAGGGGAGCGAAAACACACTCATATAATTTTCACCAAACACTCTCAAGAACACACAAATGTGGTTCTTATTCCCTAGAAAACTTCCCTTTAGCTGCCCAGAACTAGGCTGCACAGGAAAATTCGTGACTTCCAGGTCACCGTACCGTTAAATAGGCCATGGTACCGTTAAATTTAACAGTACCGTGTGGTATTTAGTAATACCGTGCCTATGTTTGACGAATTTTCACAGTTTCCTTTAGATCCCTGCATCCCTAACCTCAAACCTGAAAAATTTTGTGAACTCACATACACCCTAGGATTCCCTCACTACACCATAAGACTCTACCACCAACTTTAGTTCGAATCCCACAACTTTTGCCTATATAAGGCATCACCATTGCAAGCTTATCTTACATCTCATCTTCAAACCTTACATTAACATCATTCCTCATCACACTTAACCCTTATAACTAAACTTCACTCTTGACAGTGATATTTAGTTTCAAAACCTTCAACCCTTATATCAATCCCACTCAAACCTTTTAGCTACATTTCACTCTTGACAGTGATAGTTAGTCTAAGAACCTTCAACCCATCAATCATCACACTCAAACCTTACAACTATTCCTCACTTTGGATAATTGATAGTTAGTTCACCAACCTTCAATCCACACAATCACACGAAACCCTTCATGCACCAAATTATCTCTAACACACAACTAGGATCATCCCTTGTATCAATCCCACTCAAACCTTTTAGCTACACTTCACTCTTGACAGTGATAGTTAGTCTAAAAACCTTCAACCCATCGATCATCACCCTCAAACCTTACAACTACTCCTCACTTTAGATAAGTGATAGTTAGTTAGACAACCTTCAATCCTCACAATCACACGAAACCCTTCATACACCAAATTATCTCTAACACACACCTAGGATCATCCAAACTAGAAATCCAGAACTTCATTACCTCAACCCCGTTAGAGATATCCAACCCCAATCCTGTTAGGATCACATGCACATTTTTTTTTCCTTTGAAATATATCATGCATCTCATTATCCGTGCAAACGATATATTAATCTAAACCATCCTAACACAAATCATCTTAGGTAGATGATTATGTTGTTCAAAAGGTTTGTTAGAACTTGACTTCCCAATGACAACTTGGAAGAAGTCATTTTGTGTGTCAGTCAACGAACGAATCTCGTTCTTGATTAGTGTGATTGATTGAACAATTACACCTTAGGTTGTTGGTCGGGTTGTGACACTCAAGTGTCTTTGAATTGCAATATGCATTCATCTTTTTGTGTCGCTCAACTTTCTTGGGCTTTCTTTTTGGTCTTTATCCTTTTGGCACACTTTTAGGCTGTGTCAATCACATAGTTTAACCCTTGCATGTCTCGCTATGCGTATTCTATCCCTAAAATGTTGCTCCTATACTGTTAAATATTATGTTGCACAAAGCTAACGCTTGAGGTAGGAAAAGCCTTTGTAAGAATTTGATCCATGGATCCGCTATATACTAAGGTGAATAAACAAGGGGATTCAAGTACCATAAGGGAGCATTGAGCTAGGGGGAGCTCGGGGGTATTTGAATACATAGCATGGAGTCGTCTTCACAAGTGGTGATAGAAAACTTCACTGGGATGATGCAAGCTCGCCTTTCTGGGAAGAAAGGAAAGTAGGTCAATAAGGGGGAGTAGGGAATGAATTCAAGGGAGAGCTCGAGGAAACTACCTTTTTGCTTCGACAAAAGGGGGAGAAGGGAGTGTAAACAGGTAACTTTTACATTTTACTGTGTGTTACGGTTTACATATTTGTCATCATCAAAAAGGGGGAGATTGTTAGTGCAAATATTACGATATTTAAACTTAACGGTTTCTTCGGTTTTAATAATGACAAACATGTAACTTGTAATGCATAACGTAAAATGCGCAAGTTACTTGTAAACACAAATCATCAATGCATACTTACATCAACACCTCTCGACGTCTCAAGTATGCTTCAATAAAGTCGTAGATTTCCATCCCGACGTAAATCACTCAAGGTATGGACAAACAAATCTACTACTTGACAAATGATCAAAGGATAATATTTTTCTAAACTTCACATTTTCATGAATGTAACAAAACATTTTTCAAAAATACATTTTACAAATTATTTCTGAATTAAAAAGAAATTTTTAATTTGGGAAAATCATTTCAAAAATATTAACAGCTATTTTCCCCCCCAAATCAGCTCCAAACTTTCCCAAATAAACTTTCACCACTAAAAGACAAAATTTGGAGCGTTTTCGTCTGCGACGGTACCAATGTACAACTAAATTTAGTGGTACCGTGAGACAATTAGTGGTACCGTCCGTACATAACGACTAGATTTTTCTTTGCCTATAAATAGTGGACCATTTTACACTTCCAACTTGATTTTTCTTGTCAGTTTTCTCTGGTCTAATCCCTCCTCACTTAGATGACTTTCTTTGATCATTTAGAGAGTCTTAGTTTGTTTAAGAGTGATCCTTTCATCCCACCAAGAGATCCTCTTCAATAGCAAGAGAAGAACACAAAGTATCCAAGTGGATACAAAGTGTTGTCATTCCTCTTCAATAGCAAGAGAAGAACACAAAGTATCCAAGTAGATACAAAGTGTTGTCATTCCTCTTCAATAGCAAGAGAAGAACTCAAGGTATCCAAGAAGATACAAGAGTTGTAGTTGTAGTTAGGGAAGTTGTAACATTTGTTACACACTTGTTGTATCCTAGTATACATCAAGATCATTTTTCTTTTGTGAGAGAGTGAGTGAAGATCATTGTGATCTTATAGAGATATTGATTATCTCTTGAAGCCATTGGGCTTGTGTGATTGATCAAGAAGATCAAGGGTAGATAGGGTAGATCGAGTCAAGTGGGAGTAGATCATTGTGATCTTGTCGAGATCTTGGAGATCTCTTGAAGCCATTGGGCTTGTGTGTATTGATCAAGTGGAAGATCGGGTAGATCGTGGTAGATTGGTGCTAGCTAAGATTAGCACTCGACATCTAGCTTAGTGTCTGAAATAGGATAAGCGATGTGTATGGTTTTCTCCGCCTGAAGGGAGCTTGTTGATTAGTGAAGTAACTCTCGAGTTAGGTACTCGAGGAGTGGAGTAGGGCGAAGAGGAGCTTCGTGACCGAACCACTATAAATCATCGTGTCCGGTTTGCGCCTTCTTACTTATCTCTTTACTTTCATTTTAGTCTTTATCGCTTTATATTTATATTTGCATTGTGTTTATGCTTGTGTGCTTTGTTGCTTATATTATGTTGACTATGTTTGAGTCATGGTGTGCTTATGTTTGTGTGGTTGTTTACTTTATACCATCTCTAAATGTTATATGACCATTGTTGACACTTTTCATATTACGTCACACTTGATCAGGTAATTGATACAAAAAGTTTTATGTTTTTAAATGGAAACGTATTCACCCCCTTCTACGGTTTCCACAAAAATGTTGTCACATTAATAAAAATGTGAGGTTTAAGGACAAAAATATTTTCTTTGATCACTAAACGAAATTGGTATAGAGTTTGTTCATACCTTAAGTGATGTAAACTTGAGCCGTCGAGAGATGTTGATGCGTTCCGGCATTGATGATTTTTGTAAACAAGTAACTTGTGCACTTTACATTATGTATTACAAGTTACATGTCTGTCATCATTAAAATATAAAGACACTGTATAGATTAAACGTCGTAACGTTTGCACTAACAATCTCCCCCTTTTTGATGATGACAAATATGTAAACCGTAACTCGTAGCAAAGTGTAGAAGTTACTTGTTTACACTCCCTCTTCCCTTTTTGTCGAAGCAAAAAGGTGTCGCCAATGTAGAGGTAGAAAAAAGATCGGCGAGAACTTGAGAGGTAGACTTGAGAAGATGACTTGAGCATAAGACTTGAGAGGAAGAGATGTCTTTGCTTGTACTAAAGGAAGACTTGAGAGGACAACTTGAGAAGAAGCCTTGAGGAGATGACTTTAGAAGATGAAGAAGACTTGGCCATGTAGACGAAGATGACTTGAGAAGACAACTTGAGAAGAAACTTGAGAAGATAACTTTGAGAGGAAAACTTGAGAAGACATCTTGAGGATATAGGTTGAAGGATGATCCCCGAATGTATTAGACGATCCCGAATCCCACCATTCATATAAGTGAGCTTGCATCATCCTAGTGAAGCCTTGCTCCTATCGCCATGGTTTAACCAACTCCGAACCATATACCCAACTACTTATGAGCTCCCCCTAGCTCATTGCATCCCCATTGAATTTTAGTGTATCCAAGAATCAAATATGTCGCAAATGCTTAACCTACATCAAGGGTTAGTTTCAAGCAACAAAGTATGTTAAAGGATATGAGTAGCATTATTGAGGTGGACTACACATAGCAAGTAATGTGTAGATGCGTCAACGATTTGCAAACGAGTTTGACATCTGCAAATGCTCCCCCTTTGTGTATACTCCCCCTTGTTTAGGCTACCAAAGAATCGAGCGATGAAGGAATGCTACAAAACAGAGTTAGTAGACAAGTGCACATATATAGAAGAGTTAATTACATAAATGGTCACTGTGGTTTTTTGGATTTTTCAGGTTTAGTCACTAAACTTTTTTTCCGCCGGGTTACATCATTGTGGTTTGCATATGTTACGGATCCAGTCCATATCCAAATTGAAATGACCAAAAAGCCCTTGTCATCTTCTTTTTCAAATCTTTTGACAATTAAGTAACGGTCGTTAGTCCGTTATACTAACGGCCGTTAGCAAATAACCGAAAATTTGGTTTTCTTACATTTTCGTCAGTTTTTACACGTTTTTGTCTGGTTTTTATACGTTTTCGTCCGTTTTTACAACTTTTCGTCCGTTTTTACATGTTTTCGTCCATTTTTACACATTTTCATCTGTTTTTGCACGTTTTCATCCGGTCTTGATACTTTTTCGTCCGTTTTTACACATTTTCGTCCATTTTTGCACGTTTTCGTCCGTTTTTACACATTTTCGTCTATTTTTGCACGTTTTCGTTTGTTTTTACATGTTATTGTCCGTTTTTACACCTTTTCACCCGTTTTTACACCTTTTCGTCCGTTCTTTATACGTTTTCGTCCATTTTTTCACATTTTCGTCCATTCTTGCACGTTTTCATTCATTTTTGCACGTTTTCATCGGTTTTTACATGTTTTCGTTCGTTTTTACACGTTTTGATCCGTTTTTACATCTTTTCGTCCGCTTTTTCACGTTGTCGTTCGTTTTTTACATGTTTTCATCTGTTTTTACACCTTTTCCTCCTTTTTACATGTTTTCATACGTTTTTACATGTTTTCATCCGTTTTTATACATCTTGATCCGTTTTTACACCTTTTCGTTCGTTTTGCACGTTTTCGTCCGATTTTGCATGTTTTCATTCGTTTTTGCACGTTTTCATCCGTTTTTACATGTTTTCGTCCGTTTTTACACGTTTTGATCCGCTTTTACACCTTTTCGTCCGTTTTTGCATGTTTTCGTTCATTTTACATGTTTCGTCATTTTACCTTCGTCTTTTCACTTGTTCGTATTTTATTTTTTTTTTTTAATGTCTTTCATTTTAATTTTTCTTTTTCTTTTTGTTTTTAACCTTTTCGTTCGTTTTTAACGTTTTCATTGGTCTTTTATTGTTTTTGTCGATTTTCACACACTTTTGATCCTTTTATGCACCATTTTATTTCGTTTTTGCATGTTTTCGTCGTTTTTACATGTTTTCTTTCGTTTTTAACACCATTTTCGATCCATTTTTTTACACGTTTTTTTTCCTTTTCGCTTCTTTTTACCACACGTTTTTCATTCGTTTTATTTTTTGCATATTTTTGTTTGTTTTACATGTTTTCATCCATTTTTACCCATGAAAAAATGAACAAAAACGTGAAAAAATAAACAAAAACGTGTAAATATGGATAAAAACGTATAGAAATAGACGAAAACGTGCAAAAATGGATGAATACATGTAAAAACAGATAAAAATGTGCAAAAATGGACGAAAAGGTGTAAAAACGTATTAAGACATGTAAAAACGGACGAAAACATGTTAAAACTGACAAAAACATGCAAAAACGAATAAAAACGTGCAAAAACGGACAAACATGTGTTAAAACGGACAAAAACGTATGAAGAATGGACGAAAAGGTGTAAAAACAGAAGAAAATGTGTAAAAACGGACGAAAACATGTAAAAACGAAGGAAAATGTGCAAAAACGGATGAAAAGGTGTAAAAATGGACGAAAATGTATTAAGACCGGACGAAAACGTGCAAAAACGAACGAAAATGTGTAAAAACGATCGAAAACATATAAAGACCGGACGTAAACATGTAAAAATGGACGAAAAGGTGTAAAAGCAGACGAAAACATGTAAAAACAAAGGAAAACGTGCAAAAACGGACGAAAAGGTGTAAAAACGGAAGAAAACGTATAAAGATCGGACGATAATGTAAGAAAACCAAATTTTCGGTTATTTACTAATGGCCGTTAGTCTAAAGGACTAATGGCCGTTACTTAATTCTCAAAAGATTTGAAAAAGAAGATGACAAGGGCTTTTTGGTCATTTCAATTCAGATATGGACTGGATCCGTAACATATGCAAACCATAGTGATGTAACCTGGCGGAAAAAAAAGTTTAGTGACTAAACCTGAAAAATCTGACAAACCACAGTGACCATTTATGTAATTAACTCTATATATAATAATGATGATATATATAGCAAGACATTATCGGAGATTAATACATGCATGACTCAAATATGAGTATTCTAAAGTATGGCACGAAAGGAATTGAAACTAAACATATAAAATTATTGATTATATATTAACATACCATTCTCTAACCTCTTCCAAGATAAGTGTCTAATGTCTAGGTGATATAGAGTGAAGATGATATGCTCCTAGATGAGAATGAAGATGATTCTTTAAAGTGGAGAAGTGGGGGAGGATGAACGGAAATGAATAAAGAAGGTTTTAAGCCAAGATTGGTAAGGATGATGTAAAGATAAGAAGGAAGATAGGAGACTTCATATTTGAAGATAGTGGTTTAATTTAGGCTTATATTGAAGGGGATGAGAAGAGATGTGTGTAGGGAAACAATGAAAGGACTGTTTGCACTTACAATGAGTGAGGATGAAAAGAAGTGAGGAAGATGGGAGACTTTAAAAATAGTACACACTATCCAAGTTTTGTTATGTGTTTTATCAAGAAGAGGTGGATGTGAGAAAAGAAGAGGGATGGTACTATGGACTCTTAATATGGTCTAGAGAGTGAAAAAAAGAAGAAGAAGTTTTTGAAGAAATTCTCATGGGTGATACCAATTGTATGAATAAGTCCTAGAAAGAAGAGAATGAAGGAGATGATGAATGAGAGTGAAGATGCAAGTGTTAAGATAATCAAAATGGTTGTTATTTTGGACAAGGCATGGTGTAGAATGGTTCAAAGTATTGTTTAAAGAGAAAGAAACTGGTCTAGAGAGTGGTGAGTCAAAGATGCGGAAGGAGAAAAACAGTGAACCAATTCGTGACACTTCTACTGGGGACGGTTTTGTAAATAAGGGACGGTCCCGTAAATATAAGGGACCGCCCACATGTTTTTTGGGACCATCGCTATTGGGGTGCAGAGTCTTTTCGAGGTTTCTCTGTTTTTCCCAGATTTGATGGAAGTATAGAAATAATCAAAGGATTGATTATATGAGAATCATATTGCCATTAAGAAACAAAAGAATTAGGCAATAATGATTAAGGAATGATTTAGGGATTTGATAAAGAATATTTATAGGAATGTTGGGATTATATGGAAAAGTGTATATAATCATTTGTTTGGTATGAAGAGAATTTACAAATGATTAGAGAATGTTTGGAGAGTAGAGAGGTGTAGGTAATAAGTGAAGAATGTTGATCCCAGTTGAGCTTCACGATCTTATTAATTACTTTAGATAAATCTAAAGCAATCGGTATAGAAACTGATCTTGAATTGTATATCAAATATTATGCGGAACTTAATATGTGATCTTAAGAAGAATTAAACACAAAACGAATTCCTAAACAACACTTCAATATATTAATACGATTGCTCGATAGCAATAGGGTTACAAGAAACCTTGAAGTGTAAAACAATAATGATACGTAACTCTAACCTAACCCTAGATCCTCCTTTTATAGCGTAAGGAGTCCTAGTCGGTTTACAAGACTTTCTATACAAGAAAAATATCTTACGTATCTTTTCTATACTTATCCTTAACATACTATACATATCTAATAAGCAGCAGAGTAACTAGTCTAGCAGCAGAGTCTTCGTGGGCTAGCAGCAGAGTTACACTTTGCTTATTCTTCCAAACCAGCAGAGTTACAAACAGCAGAGTCATTGTGCTAATCAGCAGAGTTATACTTAGTGTATTTCTCGAATCAGCAGCATCTTTAGACCCAACAATCCTCCCCTAAACTTGATATTTTTCTTCAAAAATCATCAAGTTTCTTTTAAACCCAGCTAATCACCAGGAGGATGCTTTCAAACACTTTACTGTTTTGAGGTCTTTGATTCCAGCACTTTTCTATACCTCTCCACTAACTCAAAAGCTTGATGATCTGATAAGAATGGTCTTTGCAAACTCAGCATTCCAGGTTGTAGCATATTAGTCAGAAGAGCAGTATTCTTGAACACAGGATAATCTTTCTCTGTTAACATGTACAAACACAAACCATTACTTCCAGTCAATGCATGTACTCCACATGATTGATATAAATACCATCTGATAACTTTGCTTGAACTTATCACATTCTTCCAATCAAGACTTCTTTCATCAGGTTCAAACATATTCTTCAAATAGTAATAGTTGAGTCTTTCATGCACCACCTCTGGTCTAGTATCACCATAATTCATCTTGTAAAGATTCCAGAGTTGTAGAATATCATTCCTATCCATGTGGTGCAACATTCGAGAAAAACTGATATATCCCACACTTGAACCATTTGATCTCCTAATCCCCCAGCATGCTTGACTACCATCTAGAACATCATGTGAGTATGAAATGATTGGATATTTTTTTGACAAAGGAACTACATTAAGTAACTCAGGTTCTTCTTGAGGTTTATGAACTGTGAGATCCATAATTCTTTTCATATCATCTGCAGTCACTTCTTCAAAATTATGCTCATCACTATCCTCTTTCTCTGAATCACTCATCACTACTGACTGAATTCTCCTCTTCTTCCTACCCACCTGCTTTACTTTCCTCCTATATCTTTTTATACCAACAGAGGATTCAGTCATTACTTCAGCTTCAACAATAACTTCTTTCTCCTTTTCAACATCAGATACTATGGGCTTTGTAACACTTGATTCAGGATTCATGTAAGCATTTGGTGCTACTTTAACTCTTGTAAGCTTAGCAACTTCATCATCATTCAATGGATCAATTTTGCATTCCATCTCCTTCCTTGCTGCTTCATACTTCTTTTCAACATCTTCATATGACAAAAGTTTTAAATCTTTTAATTTCCAATTCTTCATATGTCTCAGATAATATTCTTGATGAGTTCTAAGTTCCCTTCTTGTAGGAGGTTTAAGCACTTTCTTATTCTTCCTCTGATTGACCAACTTCTTCTTCTGTTTTGCTTTAAACTCTTCCAAGAAGTCAAACTCATTTATAGCAGCAAAATCATCTTGTAACTCTTCTTTCACTTTAACCCATTTGATAGCAGCCTCATTACTTGCTTGTTCATTTTCCCAGTTTTCAAGTAATGCTCTGGTTTTTACCTCATTCTCAGCCAGCTGCCTTTGTCTTTCAAGTTCTTTTTGCTCATCTTCTTCTACCAATTTTCTTGCAGCATCAGAATCATACCTAGATTGATCCTCTTTTGGCCAGAATTCAAAAGGAATATGCCATGGGTAAGAGTCATCTAATTTGTCTTTACCTTCACCAGTGTATGTTGGTTGTGAAGGTTTAGACACTGGTTCAGGTTCTCTTATAGTAACTCCTTTGGCTTTTGGTCTTGTAGGCTGTGGTGTAGGATTAGGTGAAATTTCTTTTGGTGCTTCTTTTGGTGCAGGTGTTTTGTTTCCAAGGTTAAGCAATACTTGGGCTAAGGGCATTGTGTCTTCATCAAATTCACCAGCAGAGTGATTTAGCCCATCAACAGAATTCTTTCTTCCATCACCAGAAAGTTCTGCATTAACAGTAGAGTCAACCTCCCCTGAAGTTTTGAGTACCTCCCCTGAACCTGCTGCATCCTTCTGATCATTCCTCCCCGGTTTAGAAGCATCCTCTTCCAAACATAGTTTGGAACCCTTCTTCAACCTCCCCTCAAGATGAGTAACCCTGAGCTTAAGTCTTCTTATCTCAGCACCTTGAGAAGCTTTGACTAAGGATAACTCCTTTCTAAGACCAATAACCTCCTGTGACAATTTTGTACAAGTATTCGTCAATTCCTGGAATTGTTTCATGATATCCTCACAACTTTGGTCTGTGTAACCTGACCCGAGAGGTTGATCACTGGAATTGGCATTTTGTACAGGGATTTTAACCATCAAATCCTCTTTTCCAAGTTCAATGCTAGCCTCAACACTTCGACCTGTGTTACCTGGTCCGAGAGGTGTATCATAGGCATTGTCATTTTGTACATCAGTTTCCATCAATTCATGTGTTTCATCCCTGTCCTCAACACTTCGAGATGTGTTACCTTCTCCGAGAGGTGAATCTTTGGACACAAACTCAGTCTCAACCCTAGGTTGAACAGCTGAGCCCCCCAAAGTAGCCATTTGGCTAGGGTTACCATCAGTTGTATTAGGTTCTTGAGAACCTTCTACAAAAGATGTTGCCATGGTTGAGGTCTTAGTTATGTTAGCATTGTCCTGTTCAACTACTAAGTTGGAAACAGTAGTGCCAGCCTCTTCCATCATGGTACCTGCATCACCTGTACCAGCCTCATCTGCATCCATACTGACATTGGCCTGTGGTTGCACAATGTCCTCTTGTTGTGAAGTCCTAGGTGATTTGATATTTTGAGGTTCATGTGATGATGATTCATTCAAACTTGTAGATGAGGATGTGTGATGGGAAGCTGTGGGAGTTCTAGCCTCTTCATCCTCATTCACTGCAGCCACAATATTCAAGATGTGTTCAGTTAGGGGAGTTATAGCACCAGAAAAACCTTTCCCAGGCTTCTTCAGAAAAGCAAACATCTTGATAGCCATCCTGCTACTAGGCTCAATATGGGTATGTGCCAAAGGTTCTTTAAGTTGACTATTGATAATGAGCTGCACAAACCTTGGATACAAATAAAACTTCTTCTTAACAAACTTCTTCATACCCTCAAAAATCATTGAAGAAAAATCAAATGGTTGCCCAGTAGCCAAACAAACTAAGGACATGGCTTGAGAAGCACTAAACTCATTCCATCCTCCTACTTTGGGAAACAAGCAGTGTTGAAGAGTATGTAACAAAAACTTCCAATGTGGACAGAGCAGACCTTTATAAAAAGTACCAGTATTTTCAGGCCTCTCATACCCAATTCCCTCAAGCTCAGTTAAAATAACCTCAGTGGTAAAAGTAGGTGGTGTTGGAATACCTGATAGACGAAGGGTTCTCTTAATTGTTGTCTCACTAACCACAATAGTTTCTCCATTTACACTACCTATTAACCTTTCCTCCCCGTCGAGGTTATCTAACTTAACAGTTGACCAATACTGGTGCATATGTGATTTAATAATAGGTGGATCAACTGTTAAAGCATACCTTAGTCTAGATGCACTAAGAAAATCCATAACTTCATGAAATCCGGCGGCTGCAGAAACCTTACTAAGAAATGCAATCTGATTATGCTTTTCCGGAAACTTTCGTCGAGCCATTATGATTTGGGGGTTTTAGTTGAAATGATATGAATCGAATGTTCTTGGGAGAGAATCGAATGTAATTTTGAGCAATTAAAAGTTAAGGAGATCGAAATGGTGTGTGAGACCGTTTTGATCTAATTAGGTTTTAAGACGCGCCAAAATTTTCAATATTAACCCTTTACTTTCAAACTCAACAGCAGAGTTATGAAAGGTTTGACCAAAAGTCAACTTTCCCTAAAACTTCAAATTTAATCCCCCAAGCAGCTTAAATACACTACCAACTCCTCATTAAATTCCATAAATCCCTCAAACGCTTAACAAATCCCCAATTTCACAAACCCTAACTCACAATCAACTAACCATGAGTTCATCCAAAGCTCCGATCATCGACATATCATCAGATTCATCTTTAGACGATTCACAAGGATGGGCAAATTACTTCCCTCCAAGTGCATCTTCAGCACAACACAAAGGTAAAGCAGTTGTCGAAGAAGAATATTCTGACCCACTTCCATCAACACCATCCTCCTTTGAAGATTCTGATGATGATGAAACAGCAAAATGGCCAAAATCCATGACTTTCTACCAAGGTGCCTGGGAAATCGATCCTCCGCAACATCCTTTGACTGCTGAGCTTCAGAGGCAAATGGAGAAGGCTGTAGCCGCTTTTGGTAAGAGTGTTGATCCTCCTCGTCCAAAGCCAAGTACAGCAGAGCAGGAACCCCCTGTTCCCAAGAAGAAGCAGCAGAAGAAACAAGCTCCATCTACAAGCCAACAGCAGAGTCCACCACCAAGACCAGTGGTACTTGCACTTCCTTGCAAGCAAGTGTCTGAACTTATGGGAACCAGAGGACCTCGCAGCAAGGTTATGCCTGACTTGGGATAAGTTTGTTTATGTTGTGAAAACTTGGGCCTTTTTGTCTTAAAAACTTGTTTTGAATAACATGGATGTATGGAAACTGGATGATGTACTTTTGCCTTTATTATCAATGAACTATCTCTTTCCATGCTTTTACTTGATTGTGTATGTATGTATATCTGCAAAAAGGTTAGTAGAACACCACAAACACAAGAAAGAATATTCCATAATAGCAGCAGAGTAGCATAGCAACAAACAACTAAACAGCAAACAATTTAAGAAACAGCAAACTTTGACTAAACACCAGATGTTGACTAAGCAACAGCACAAATCCTTACAAAATGTTACAAAAACATACAGAGATAAGATGTTTAAAGATTTAAAGATTGATCATGCCAATACTAGCAACTAAAAATTGAAACCTACTTATATCAAAACTTTTGGTAAGTAGATCAGCAACATTATTGTCAGTATGTATTTTAACCACTTGAATTAACTTTTTCTCATAACAATCTCTAATAAAATGATGTCTTATCTCTATGTGTTTTGTTTTAGAATGAAAAACATGATTTTTTATAATACACATTGTGCTGTTGTTGTCAATATAAATTTTGGTGTTCATGAAATTGTACCCATAATCCAGCAGTTGATTCTGAATCCAGAGCACTTGTCCACAGCAGCTAGAAGCACCAACATATTCTGCTTCAGTTGTTGAGTTAGCCACAACAGTCTGTTTCTTGCATTGCCATGAGATTAGCCTATGACCAATGTACTGACAGCCTCCAGTGGTTGACT
This sequence comes from Artemisia tridentata subsp. tridentata, assembly GCA_021014915.2. NCBI lineage: Eukaryota > Viridiplantae > Streptophyta > Magnoliopsida > Asterales > Asteraceae > Artemisia > Artemisia tridentata. Next base: position 174,160,363 of record CP139502.1, on the reverse strand, counting down.
TTCTATCCAAAGTAGCTCCAGTATAGTCACTATCTGAGTATGCTATCAAGTCAAAGGGTGAATTATTAGGATACCAAAGGCCCAATTTAGGTTGACCCTTTAGATACCTAAAAATTCTTTTGACTACTTCCAAGTGTGAAACTTTTGGGGACACTTGAAATCTAGCACAAGCACACACAGAAAACATGATATCTGGCCTTGAAGCAGTCAGATACATCAATGAACCAATCATTGATCTATACAAATGTACATCAACCTCTTCCCCATCTTCATCCTTGATCAAAGGTTTGTTTTTATCCATTGGAGTCTTAGCTGCCTTCACATCCTTGAAACCAAATTTCTTTAACATATCAGCCACATACTTGTCTTGGCTAATAAAAATCCCATCTGATTTCTGCTTAACTTGAAGTCCCAAGAAGAAAGTGAGTTCACCCATAGAACTCATCTCAAACCTGTTGTGCATTAGCTTTTCAAATCCTTCACATAACACCTTATTTGTAGACCCAAAAATGATATCATCTACATAAACCTGAACAAGTAGGATATCCTTTTTGTCTTTCTTAATGAACAATGTTTTATCAATGGTTCCTCTACAAAAACCATTATTCAACAAATATGTGGATAAGGTGTCATACCAAGCTCTAGGAGCTTGATGTAGTCCATACAGTGCTTTCTTCACTTTGTAGACCCTATCAGGATACTTAGGATCTTCAAACCCAGGTGGTTGCATCACATATACTTCATCAGGAATCTTTCCTTACAAGAAAGCACTTTTCACATCCATTTGGTACACAGGAAAATTCTTAAATGAGGCATATGCTAGGAATAATCTGATAGCCTCAGTTCTTGCAACTGGGGCAAATACCTCATCATAATCTATACCTTCTTCCTGAGTGAATCCCTGAGCCACCAATCTAGCCTTGTTTCTAATAACAATACCTCTCTCATCTCTTTTGCATCTGAACACCCATTTAGTACCAATTGCTCTTTTTCCATTAGGCAAATCCACCAATGTCCAGACTTCTTGAAGCTTGAACTGCAGCAACTCCTCTTGCATAGCTTCAACCTAACTTTCATCTTTCAAAGCTTTATGAATGGTCTTGGGTTCTTCTTGAGATAGGAAACAGGCAAACATGCAATTTTGTAAATCCTTGTGGCTATTCCTCTTCTTAAGTGTTTGAGAAAATAATCCCTGATCAAGCAAATCACTCAGACCTTTGATTTACTTCTGGTCTGAACAGCAGAGTGAACATCACCAATTATCTGCTCCTTTGGATGATTCCTGTGGATTCTGGTTGTTGGAGTGGGACTAACAGGTATATCAGTCTCCAAATTTGATAAATCAGGTTCAGCACCAAAAACATCAACAATTTCATCATCAATATCCACATAAACTTCTTCTAATTCGGGCATCTCATCAGAAGAATCATCATTAGAATCACCATCTTTATCAGCAGTAGAGTACTTAGGCATAGCAGCAGAGTTACCAAACCGAACAACAGAGTGTTTTGGCCTAACAGCAGAGTGTTTTGACCTATCTGCAGAGTACTTTGGCCTGGCATCAGAGTTAAGAGTACTGCTGCTATGTTTATTTCCTTGTTGCCCATCAACATCTGACTCTTCATTCCTTTCCTTATCATCATTCTTGTCATCATGAGAAGGTTCATCATCACCTTCTACATTAACCTTTGGTACTTCCTTGTGAACAGCATCATCATCTGAACTCTTTCTTTCTTTATCTGTTGGAGAGAAGTACTGATCAAACTTCCACTTTTCAATCAAGACAAACTCCTCCGCAGATCCATCCTTCTTTACTTGTGTACCTTTATTAGGGTTAGTTTGTGTACTTGCAGACATGTTAGTAGTACCAGCAATGACTGGTTGATAATTCATACTTTTGGTTAAAGAATCAATATCAAACATCCATTCAGGACCTTTTCCATCAACATTATGTGTGGTTTCTCTAATTCTAACATGCAAATTTTCCACCACATGCCCAGTCCTTTGATTGAAAACTCTAAAAGCCTTACTTTCAGTGGAGTATCCAACAAAGTAACCTATGTCTGCTTTCTCACTAAACTTGCCTAAGTGGTCAATGGTGTTTAAGATAGTGACATGACACCCAAATGGTCTAAAGAAATCTATCAGTGGTTTCCTACCATGCAATAACTCATAAGGGGTCTTATTGTGAGGTTTAACTATCTTACTTCTATTTTGCACATAACAAGCAGTGTTGACTGCTTCAGCCCAAAAGATAGTGGGTAACTTAGACTCTGAGAACATAGTCCTAGCAGCCTCAATTAATGTTCTATTTCTCCTCTCAGCAACACCATTTTGCTGAGGAGTTCTAGCCACACTAAATTGTCTAGTTATCCCCTTTTCCTCACAGAACTGATTCATCACTTGATTCTTAAATTCAGTTCCATTGTCACATCTGATGATCTTAACCTTGTGATTAAATAGGTTTTCTATCCTTGTAATAAAAGCTTTAAGAATGCCAGGTGTCTCATCCTTAGTAGCTAAGAAGAATACCCAGGTAAATCTACTAAAATCATCAGTGACCACTAAGCCATACATCTTTTTATTCAAACTTTTTACATAAGTGGGTCCAAATAGGTCCATGTGTAACATAAACAGGGGTTCAGTAATAGAATTCACCAATTTGGACTTACAAGATGCTCTATGTTGCTTTCCCATTTGGCAAGCAACACATACTTCAGGATCCTCAAAAACCTTTGAAGGTAATCCTCTGACCAAGTTCCCTTTCACCAACTTGTTGATAGCCTTGTAGTTCAGATGTCCAAGCCTTCTGTGCCATAGTTTGGATTCATCAATAGTGGCTTTGGCAAATAGACAAGTTAAATCTCTTTTGGGAATAATGTTCTTTATGTCCACACTGTATATGTTGTCATTTCTAGGGACTTTAAGAAGTACTAATTTATCATCAGGTATCTTATAGTCGGGAGATAAGACAAGACATTCAGTGTCTGTAAAAAGAACAAAATTCTTTCTGTCACACATTTGTGAGACACTAAAAAGATTGAACTTTAAACCATTCACCAAATACACTTTCTCAAAATCCAATTTTCCAGTTCTGATGATGCCTTTTCCAACAATTTTACCTCCTTTAGGATCATTCCCAAAGGCAACATATCCACCATCCAAAGCTTCAAAGTTTTGCAAATTGCTTTGGTCTCCAGTCATGTGTGAAGAGCATCCACTTTCAAAAATACACTTGTCCTGTAGCTCCTTTTGCGGATTGCCCTGCACAAAAAGTAAGAGAATTAGTTTCTCTTTGGGACCCAAGCCATTATTGACTTGGATCTGCCTTGTGCATCAAAGTAGTCAAATTTCTTCAACTGCATTGGTGCACTGCTGTGTCTGAGAACATGATCTATAACTTTAACTTTTGGTTTCCAGACCCAGCAAGCTGAGGCCTTAACAGCATAAAAATGGTTGCCCACAACAGTATCAGTAACAACTTTAGGCAAAACAGCAGAGTCTGCCTTAACAGCAGAGTTTGCCTTAACATCAGAGTTGACTATGTCCTTCTTTATGGGCCCTTGTGATGCAATAGGAGAGATAACTCTAGAAGTACCATCTCTCATCAAGACTTCCTTGGGAACCATGTTTCTTTTGGGATATGGGTGAGTCTTTCTAGCAAAGTTTCTATGGTTCACCCTTGAGTACCGGTTCCAAACTGGTTTCTGATGTTAGTAGCACTCATCTTGCAGATGTTCAAAACTACCGCAACCATAACATGCCTTTTTAAGTAATTGAAAATCAGTACCTAATCTTTGTGAAACTAGGTTGTTCCAATTTCTCTGGTTTCCTCTAGGCAAGTTATTGGTTTTCTTAGGATATACTCTAGGTTTGTTTTCATACTCAGCCATCTTCCTAGAGATACCTTTACCTAGCTTAGGCTTAACAAACTTAACCTTTTTAGCCTTAGGTGCTTTTGATTCAACAACAGCAGGAATTTCTTCCCTTTTGTTCTTAGGGGTTGAATCAGATTCTACACCTTCATCATCACTGTCAAACTCCCAATCTTCAATAAGTGGTGCATCAGACCACTTTTTCTCATCCTTAGGTGACTCTACTTTAGTTTCACTAGTTTCACCTATAGGTTTGACCTCAGATGCAGGTATGAAAGACAATGTCCTAGTAGGAGGGGCATTGGCACTAAGTTTCTTAGGGTGAGCAACAACATTATATCCTAGACCACTTCCTGAGTCTGCAAAGTGTCTTCCTATTGGTTTACTGAGAATGTAAGTGGCAAATTGTTGTTTTTCCACCGTAACAATATGTTTTTCAGTCTCACTTATAGCTGAATCTTTAGCCTTTTAAGCCTCTTCTACTTTCTCCATAAGAACCTTAATCTCACAATCTTTCTTAATAAGTTTATTTTCTAAAATGATGATCTTATCAAGATATTCAATTTCAGACTTTTTATAAAATTCTAGCTTCTCTTCTAAATTCTTTAAACCATATTCATAACTAAGATTGTCTAACTTAAGTGTTTCATTCTCCATTTTAAGGTTTCCATTGCTAGACTTAAGTATTTCAATTGTATCAGAACATGATTTAAAAGAACAAGATGATTCATTGGATACCTCAGAGTCTGATCCAGAGGAGGAGTAGGCCATGAGAGCAAAGTGTTGTACTTGAGGTTCCTCTTCAGCTATCAATGCACAATTTGGACCATCTTCAGCATGATCACTCCAGTCATACTCTCCTAACCCATCACATGATACCATAGCAGTAGTAGGATTTGGCTCTTCATCAGTAGACTTCTTGACATTCTCATTGTTTCGTTTTGGTGCTCTGCACTCTCTTGCAAAGTGTCCCTTCTTTCTACAGTTAAAACATTCAGCCTTTGATTTGTCAAACCCCACATTCTTGTTCCTTCTGAACTTCATCTCTTTACCAGTTCTTTTAAGAAATCTTCTTGCCCTCATAGTAAGCATTGCAAACTGCCATTGCATATCAATCTCTTCAACATCATTAGGATCAAGTTCATCCAAATCTTGGGGCATAACTGAAGTACTTGTAGTAAGTTCAGCCAAATAAGCACAAATAGTAGCATCACTGATGATGTTGGTGTTGGTAGAGTCAGCAGCAGAAACATGTGAACCAACAGCAGGAGCGAAAGTACCAGCAGCAGAGTGTTGTTCTTGATGACTACCAGAACTCTTGTTGCTTGAGGAAACAAAAGCAAGATTATTTGTGGTAGAAGATGAACTTGACAATCCCTTGATTTCAGATTCATAAACTTTCAAGTTGTTATACAGATCATCTAAAGTCATCTTCTCAAAATCTTCCTTGTGCCTCCAGATCACTGTGTGAGTGTTCCATTCAGAAGATAGACTTCTCAGAAATTTTAGATTGATATCTTCTTGAGATACCTCAATCTTCAAAAGAGCCATCTGACTAGTCAACTTATGAAGTCGATCATAAGTTCCCTCAATGTTCTCAGAACTCAAAGCAGTAAAAGTCTCAAACTGGTGCTTCAGTAGATTCTTTCTTGATTTCTTGGTAGCTTCATTCCCACCAAATCGAAGTTCAATTGCTTCCCACAACTCTTTAGCAGACTCAATATGATTAAAGCTTAGTTGATAATCATTAGGTATTCCCATCATGAGAATACTGTGAGCTTTAACCTCCAATCTTCTCTGTGCTTTCTCCTCACTTGTCTTGAGAGTCAAGACTGACCCAGTAGTAGTCTTTGTTGGTTGACTGTCGCCATTCTGAACAACTTCCCAGAGTGTGTAATCAACCATTCTCATGTATTGTTGAATTCTCATCTTCCAGATCTCGTACTCTCAAGTCTTGAGCATGGGAACTCTTGATGCAGTAACCATGTGTGTTGAATCGGAATCCATTGCTTACTTTGATGATTAGCAGATCTTGTATTCAGTAATTCTTTTTGGTACCAGCTTCTAGATTACAAGCTCTGATACCACTTGTTGATCCCAGTTGAGCTTCACGATCTTATTAATTACTTTAGATAAATCTAAAGCAATCGGTATAGAAACAGATCTTGAATTGTATATCAAATATTATGCGGAACTTAATATTTGATCTTAAGAAGAATTAAACACAAAACGAATTCTCAAACAACACTTCAATATATTAATATGATTGCTCGATAGCAATAGGGTTACAAGAAACCTTGAAGTGTAAAACAATAATGATACGTATCTCTAACCTAACCCTAGATCCTCCTTTTATAGCGTAAGGAGTCCTAGTCGGTTTACAAGACTTTCTATACAAGAAAAATATCTTACGTATCTTTTCTATACTTATCCTTAACATACTATACATATCTAATAAGCAGCAGAGTAACTAGTCTAGCAGTAGAGTCTTCGTGGGCTAGCAGCAGAGTTACACTTTGCTTATTCTTCCAAATCAGCAGAGTTACAAACAGCAGAGTCATTGTACTAATCAGCAGAGTTATACTTAGTGTATTTCACGAATCAGCAGCATCTTTAGACCCAACAAGTGCACCAAGCACCTCTCTTTAGACCCAACAGTAATAAGTGAAGAATATAGAGAAGTGTGGGAGTAATCTTTCCTAGACAAAAGAGTGGATTATGTTGATCCCAGTTGAACTTTACGATCTTATTAATTACTTTAGATAAACCTAAAGCAATCAGTATAGAAACTGATCTTGAGTTGTATATCAAATATTATGCGGAACTTAATATTTGATCTTAAGAAGAATTAAAACACAAAAAAATTCTTCAAACAACACTTCAATATATTAATACGATTGCTCGATAGCAATAGGGTTACAAGAAACCTTGAAGTGTAAAACAATAATGATACTTATATCTAACCTAACCCTAGATCCTCCTTTTATAGCGTAAGGAGTCCTAGTCGGTTTACAAGACTTTCTATACAAGAAAAATATTCTTACGTATCTTTTCTATACTTATCCTTAACATACTATACATATCTAATAAGCAGCAGAGTAACTAGTCTAGCAGCAGAGTCTTTGTGGGCTAGCAGCAGAGTTACACTTTGCTTATTCTTCCAAACCAGCAGAGTTACAAAACAGCAGAGTTTAAGTCTAATCAGCAGAGTCACTTAACTGATCAGCAGAGTTATACTTAGTGTATTTCTCGAACAGCAACATCTTTAGACCTAACAATCCTCCCCTAAACTTGATATTTTTCTTCAAAAATCATCAAGTTTCCTTTAAACCCAGCTAATCACTAGGAGGATGCTTCCAAACACTTTACTGTTTTGAAGTCTTTGATTCAAGAATCTTCTCATATTTCCTTATCAGTTTATAAGCCTGATCATTTGAAAAGAAACTATTTTGCAATGTTAACATTCCAGGCTTTAACATCTGAGTAATCACTGCTGTATTGTTATTCAAAGGGTATTCCTTCTCCACAAGCATGTAGACCTTAACACCCTTACAAACCAATTCATGTACTCCACAAGATTGATACAAATACCACCTATCAACTCTGGAGTTCAACAAATCTCTCCATTCAAGATCTCTCTCATCAGGCTCAAACATGTTCTTCAAAAAATAATAGTGAATTCTTTCATATATCACCTCTGGTCTCAGATCACTATAATTTTCTTTATACAATCTCTACATCTGCATCACATCATCTCTATCCATAAAATGTAGCATCTGAGAAAATTTAACAAATCCATAATACAGATTATTAGACCTCTTAACCTCCCAGTAAGCTTCACTTCTATCCCTGACTGTATGTGAATAAGATATGATTGAATACTTGGTATCTAAAGGAACTGCATTTACTATCTCTGGTTCCTTTTGTGGTACATGAGCTGTGAGATCTATTGTTCTTTTCATAACATCAGCAGTCACCTCTTCAAGATGATGCTCATCACTTTCTTCTTTTTCTGAGTCACTCATCACCAATGACTGAGTTCTTCTCTTCTTTCTAGCCACCTGCTTTATTCTTCTACCATATCTCTTTATACCAACAGTAGGTTCAGGCTTTTTCTCTTCAACTACATTCTCTTTCTCTTTCTCTTTCTCAACATCTGATACTTTGGCCATTTTAGCAGTGGACTCAGGATTCATATAAGCATTTGATGCTACTTTGATTCTTGTCAACTCTTTGATCTCATCATCAGTTAAAGGTTTAAATTTCCTGTCCATCTCTTTCTTAGCAGCCTCAAACTTCTGCTTGACTTCTTCATTAAAGTATGGTTTCAACTCCTTCAATTTCTAACCCTTCATATTCCTCAGATATTGCTCATGAAGAGTTCTCTGTTGCCTTGCAGTTGGTGGTCTATTCACCTTTTTATTCTTTCTTGTAACCAGAAGCCTTTTCTTATTCTGCACAATAGCTTGATGAATCCAGTCATTAATACCTTCATCTGTAAAAACATCATCCATCTCTACTTTCACTTTCTCCCATGCCATAGCAGCTTTACATCTTGCCTGCTCATTTTCCCATGCAGCCACTTTTGCTTCAACTTCAGATTGTTTCTCAGATTGTTGCTTTTGTATCTCCATGGCTTTATCATACTCAGCTTTTTCTTCATCAGCAACTCTCTTAGCTTCTTCTGCATCCCACCTTTCTTGCAAATGTCTAGGCCATACCTCAATTGGAACTTCATTAGGATCAAGATAAGGTTCAATTTCTTCCACCATTTTCTTCTTGCCCTTACCCTTGTAGGTATGTGATTGAACATGTTTTCTTGTTTGCACAGGCTCTTGTATGACAACTCCTTTGGCTTTAGGTCTTGAGACAGTCACTTGTGTTGGTTTTGGTAAACTTTGAGCAGCTGGTTGTGATTGTGGTTCAGGTGTTGATTGTGTAGGTGTAGTTGAAGATTCTTTTGGTGCAGGTGTTTTGTTTCCAAGGTTAAGCAATACTTGAGCTAAGGGCATTGTGTCTTCATCAAATTCACCAGCAGAGTGATGTAACCCATCAGCAGCATTGTTTCTCCCATCAGCAGAAAGTTCTGCATTAACAGCAGAGTCAACCTTTTCATTTGCTTCCATTACAACCTCCCCTGAATCTTTGAGTACCTCCCCTGAACCTGCTGCATCCTTCTGATCATTCCTCCCCTGTTTGGAAGCATCCTCTCCCAAACATGGTTTGGAAACTTTCAACTGTGAAGATCTTGATCTCAGCATCCCCTCAAGATGTGTAATCCTAAGCTTAAGTCTTCTGATTTCAGCACCCTGAGAAGCTTTGACTGTCTTTAGCTCCTTCCTAAGACCAAGAACCTCCTGTGACAATTTTGTACATGTATTCGTCAATTCCTGTAATTGTTTCATGATATCCTCACAACTTCGGTCTGTGTTACCTGACCCGAGAGGTTGATCACTGGAATTGGCATTGTGTACAGGTGTTTTAACCGTCAAATCATCTGTTTCAAGTTCAATGCTAGCCTCAACACTTCGACCTGTGTTACCTGGTCCGAGAGGTGTATCATTGGCATTGTCAATATGTACATCAGTGTCCATCAATTCATGTGTTTCATCTCTGTCCTCATCACTTCGAGATGTGTTACCTTCTCCGAGAGGTGAATCTTTGGACACAAACTCAGTCTCAACCTAGGTTGAACATCTGAGCCCCCCATATTAGCCATTTGGCTGGGGTTACCATCAGTTGTATTAGGTTCTTGAGAACCTTCTACAATAGATGTTGCCATGGTTGAGGTCTTAGGTATGTTAGCACTGTCCTGTTCAACTACTAAGTTAGAAACAGTAGTGCCAGCCTCTTCCATCATGGTACCTACATCACCTGTACCAGCCTCATCTGCATCCATACTGACATTGGCCTGAGGTTGCACAATGTCCTCTTGTGGTGAAGTCCTAGGTGATTGGGTATTTTGGGGTTCATGGGATGATGATACATTCAAACTTGTAGATGAGGATGTGTGATGGGAAGCTGTGGGAGTTCCAGCCTCTTCATCCTCATTCACTGCAGCTACAATATTCAAGATGTGTTCAGTTAGGGGAGTTATAGCACTAGAAAAACCTTTCCCAGGCTTCTTCAAAAAAGCAAACATCTTGATTGCCATTCTGCTACTAGGCTCAATTTTGGTATGCTCCAAGGGTTCTTTAAGTTGATTGTTGATAATGAGCTGCAAAAACCTTGGATACAAATAAAACTTCTTCTTAACAAACTTCTTCATACCCTCAAAAATCATTGATGAAAAATCAAATGGTTGTCCAGTAGCCAAACAAACTAAGGACATGGCTTGAAGAGCACTAAACTCATTCCATCCACCTACTTTGGGAAACAAGCAGTGTTGAAGAGTATGCAACAAAAACTTCCAATGTGGACAAAGCAGACCTTTATAAAAAGTTCCAGTATTTTTAGGCCTCTTATACCCAATGTTCTCAAGCTCAGACAAAATAACCTCTGTTGTAATATGTGGAGGTGTTGGAACACCTGAGAGACGAAGACTTCTCTTAATAGTTGTCTCACTAACCATAATATTCTCTCCATCTACACTACCTATTAACCTTTCCTCCCCATTGAGTGTATCTAGCTTAACAGTTGACCAATACTGACGCATATGAGATTTAATAATGGGTGGATCAACTGTTAGAGCATACCTTAATCGAGAAGCACGAAGAAAATCCTTAACTTCATGAAATCCGTCAGCTGCAGAAACCTTACTAAGAAACGCACTTTGATTATGCTCATCTGGAAACTTTCTTTGAGCCATTTGGAGTTTGGGGGTTTTGGATATAATGATATGAATTAATGTTCTTGTGAGAGAATCGAATGTAATTTTGAGCAATTAAAAGTTAATGAGATCGAAATGGTGTGTGAGACCGTTTTGATCTAATTAGGTTTTAAGACGTGCCAAAATTTTCAATATTACCCCTTTACTTTCAAACTTAGTAGCATAGTCATGAAAGGTTTGACCAAAAGTCAACTTTCCCAAAATCTCCAAATTTAATTCCCCAAGCAGCTTAAATACACTACCAACTCCTCATTAAATTCTATAAATCCCTCATTCGCTTAACAAATCCCCAATTTCACAAACCCTAACTTCAAAATCAAATAACCATGAGTTCATCCAAAGCACCGATCATTGACATTTCATCCGATTCGTCGTCAGATACGTCACAAGGATGGACAAATTACTTTCCTCCAAGTTCATCCTCAGCACAACAAAAAGGTAAAGCGGTTGTTGAAGAAGAATATTCTGACCCACTTCCATCGACACCATCCTCCTTTGTAGATTCTAGCGATGATGAAGAAGCAAAAGCATGGCCAAAATCCATGACATACTATCAAGATTCTTGGGAAATCGATCCTCCTAACCATCCTTTGACTGTCGAGCTTCAGCGACAAATGGAGAATGCTGCTGCCGCCTTTGCGAAGAGTGTCAATCTGCCTCGTCCAAAGCCAAGTACAGTGGAGCAGGAACCCCCTGTTCCAAAGAAGAAGCAGCAGAAGAAACAAGCTCCCTCTACAAGCCAACAGCAGAGTCCACCATCAAGACCAGTGGTACTTGCACTTCCCTGTCCTAGAGTGTCAGAAGCCATGGGTACTAGAGGACCTCGCAGCAAGGTCATGCCTGACTTTGTTGGAAAGGGAAAAGAACAAGCTTGATTTGTGATAGGTGTGTTTAGGTTGTGAATCCTTGGGCCTTGTTTTCTTTTGAACTTGTTGTGAACAATGGATGTATGGAAACTTATTTTGTACTTTTGCTTTTGTGATCAATAGACTTTATCTTTCCTTGCTTTTCTTGATTGCGCATTCATGTATTTCTTCAAAAGGTTAGTAGAAAACCACAAACACAAGCAAGAATATCCCACAATAGCAGCAGAGTAGCATAGCAGCAAACAACCAACAATTTAAGAAACAACAAATTTTGACTAAACACCGGACATTGACTAAACAACAGCACAAATCCTTTCAAAAATTTACAAAAACATACAGAGATAAGATGTTGAAAGATTAAAGATTGATCATGCCAATACTAGCAACTAAAAATTGAAACCTACTTATATCAAAACTTTTGGTAAGTAGATCAGCAACATTATTGTCAGTATGTATTTTAACCACTTGAATTAACTTTTTCTCATAACAATCTCTAATAAAATGATGTCTTATCTCTATGTGTTTTGTTTTAGAATGAAAACCAGGATTTTTGATAATACACATTGTGCTGTTGTTGTCAATGAAAATTTTTGTGTTCATGAAATTGTACCCATAATCCAGCAGTTGGTTCCGAATCTAGAGCACTTATCCACAGCAGCTAGAAGCAGCAACATATTCTGCTTCAGTTGTTGAGTTAGCCACAACAGTTTGTTTCTTACATTGCCATGAGATTAGCCTAGGACCAAGGTACTGACAGCCTCCAGTGGTTGACTTTCTATCCAAACTTGCTCCAGCATAGTCACTGTCTGAGTATGCTATCAAGTCAAAGGGTGAATTATTAGGATACCAAAGGCCCAATTTAGGTTGACCCTTTAGGTACCTAAAAATTCTTTTGACCACTTCCAAGTGTGAAACTTTTGGGGACACTTGAAATCTAGCACAAGCACACACAGAAAACATGATATCTGGCCTTGAAGCAGTCAGATACATCAATGAACCAATCATTGATCTATAAAGATGTACATCAACCTCTACCCCATCTTCATCCTTGAGCAAAGGTTTGTTTTTATCCATAGGTGTCTTAGCTGCTTTCACATCATTGAAACCAAATTTCTTCAACATATCAGCCACATACTTGTCTTGGCTAATAAAAATCCCATCTGATTTCTGCTTGACTTGAAGCCCCAAAAAGAAAGTCAATTCCCCCATAGAACTCATCTCAAACCTGTTGTGCATCAGCTTTTCAAATCCTTCACATAACACCTTATTTGTAGACCCAAAAATGATATCATCTACATAAACCTGAACAAGTAGGATATCCTTTTTGTCTTTCTTAATAAACAATGTTTTGTCAATGGTTCCTCTGCTAAAACCATTGTTCAACAAATACTTGGATAAGGTGTCATACCAAGCTCTAGGAGCTTGATGTAGTCCATACAGTGCTTTCTTCACTTTGTAGACCCTATCAGGATACTTAGGATCTTCAAACCTAGGTGGTTGCATCACATATACCTCTTCAGGAATCTTTCCATACAAGAAAGCACTTTTCACATCCATTTGATACACAGGAAAATTCTTGTATGAAGCATATGCCAATAATAGTCTGATAGCCTCAATTCTTGCAACTGGGGCAAATACCTCATCTTAATCAATTCCTTCTTCCTGAGTGTATCCCTGAGCCACCAATCTAGCCTTGTTTCTAATAGCAATTCCTCTTTCAGCTCTCTTGCATCTGAACACCCATTTAGTACCAATTGCTCTTTTTTCATTAGGCAAATCCACCAATGTCCAGACTTCTTGAAGCTTGAACTGCAGCAACTCCTCTTGCATAGCTTCAACCCAACTTTCATCTTTCATAGCCTTGTGAATGGTTTTGGGTTCTTCTTGAGATAAGAAACAGGCAAACATGCAATTTTGTAAATCCTTGTGGCTATTCCTCTTTTTAAGAGTTTGAGCAAACAATCCCTGATCAATCAAATCACTCAATCCTTTTGATTTACTTCTGGTCTGAACAGCAGAGTGAACATCACCAATTATCTGCTCCTTTGGATGATGCTTGTGGATCCTGGTTGTTGGAGTGGGACTAACAGGTATATCAGTCTCTAAATTGGATAAATCAGCTTCAGGACCAAAAACATCAACAACTTCATCATCAGTATCCACATATACTTCTTCTAATTTGGGCATCTCTTCAGAAGAATCATCATGAGAATCACCATCTTTATGAGCAGTAGAGTCCTTGGGCATAGCAGCAGAGTTACCAAACCTAACAGCAGAGTGTTTTTAGCCTAACAGCAGAGTGTTTTGGCCTATCAGCAGAGTGTTTTGGCCTGGCAGCAGAGTTGAGAGAACTGCTGCTTTGTGTATTCCCTTGTTGCCCATCAACTTCTGACTCTTCATTCCTTTCCTTATCATCATTCTTGTCATCATGAGAAGGTTCATCATCACCTTCTACATTAACCTTTGGTACTTCCTTATGAACAGCATCATCATCTGAACTCTTTCTCTCTTTATCTGTTGGAGAGAAGTACTGATCAAACTTCCACTTTTCAATCAAAACAAACTCCTCTGCAGATCCATCCTTCTTTGCTTGTGTACCTGCATTAGGGTTAGTTTGTGTACCTGCAGACATGTTAGTAGTACCTGCAATACCTGCAAATTTTCCACCACATGCCCAGTCCTTTGATTGAAAACCCTAAAAGCCTTACTTTCAGTGGAGTATCCAACAAAGTAACCTATGTCTGCTTTCTCACTAAACTTGCCTAAGTGGTCAATGGTGTTTAAGATAGTGACAGGACACCCAAATGGTCTAAAGAAATCTATCAGTGGTTTCCTACCATGCAATAACTCATAAGGGGTCTTATTGTGAGGCTTAACTATCTTACTTCTATTTTGCACATAGCAAGCAGTGTTGACTGCTTCAGCCCAAAAGATAGTGGGTAACTTAGACTCTGACAACATGGTCCTAGCAGCTTCAATTAATGTTCTATTTCTCCTCTCAGCAACACCATTTTGCTGAGGAGTTCTAGCCACACTAAATTGTCTAGTTATACCCTTTTCCTCACAGAACTGATTCATTACTTGATTCTTAAATTCAGTTCCATTGTCACATCTGATGATCTTAACCTTGTGATTAAAAAGGTTTTCTATCCTTGTAATAAAAGCCTTAAGAATGCCAGGTGTCTCATCCTTAGTAGCTAAGAAGAATACCCAAGTAAATCTACTAAAATCATCAGTGACCACTAAGCCATACATCTTTTTGTTCAGACTTTTCACAAAAGTAGGTCCAAATAGGTCCATGTGTAACATAAACAAGGGTTCAGTAATAGAATTCACCAATTTGGACTTACAAGATGCTCTATGTTGCTTTCCCATTTCACAAGTGGTATGTGCTTAAACACATACTTTTATTTGACCAAAACTGGACCCAAATAGACCAAAAACTAACCATAAATTCCAAAGATATTGTGTTTTTGTGTTTGTTTCTATGCAGGTACGGATATCTTAAAAAAGGGACAAAATCAAGCAAAATCCGAGAAAATGAGCACGAGACGTGGAAAAGATATTTATAGAGCCGAAACCGGGAAAATTTCGTCAAAGATAATTTTTTTTTGAAGAATGGCCCTTGGATTATTTAATATTGGCAAAATTGGTCCGTCGATGAAATTTGAAGACTGGCAGAAATGGTCCTTGAGGTTTCATAAATTACACCTATGGTCCTTGTGTTTAACTAAATTATTTATCCTAAACTCTAAAAATACAACCGGATCAAACATTTACCTTAAACCTCCTAAGTCCTAACCCAAACGAACCCAATCCCTAAGCCCATCCTACCAACAAACCCGACCCACCCTCCTATAACTAAACACTCGGTCAAATCCCCAAATCAAATGGTCAAAATCCCTAATTCACTAACTCCTTCATCTTCTTCCCTAAATCACCGCCCAAATTAAACCATAACCTTTGCTAATCCCACCTCTCACCACCTCACCACTACCAGCCAAACCCTTCACGTGGGTTTGCTCTTGGTCCCCTCCCCTCCACCTCATCAATCCGAGGGCTACCAAAGAAGATCAACGGTTCAAGATTAAAGAAGTGGTGAGCACGTATGATCCAAGGGCCATTAAAGAAGCACAACAACCGCAAGAGGGAACACTCTCACACAACAAGCACACTCGATTCTAGGGTTTTTATTTTTTTTAGTATAAATATCGAGTAGCAGCCGAGTTTTTTTTTTTTTTTTCTAGGTTTTAGCTAGTAGTTTAAGCTAATTTGTAATTTTTATTACGGTTGTAACTTTACTTTTTATTTTAATATTAGTCGATTTTAATTGTTTAGCTTACTGCTTTATTTCTGCTTATTCAATTCGTGTTACTGCTTATGTTGATAAGTTAGTTTAAGCTTGAAAAAAAGAAAAAAAAAATAAGCAACCGGATATGGTTTAAGTTGTTCTTAGTATAAGTTGTTCTTGTTGTTGCTGCTTATTTTATATGGTTTGTGAAAAAATAATAATAATAATAATAAGTTGTTCTTAGTATAAGTTGTTCTTAGTTAGACTCTGATATTAAGTAATTTTTTTAGCTTATTTTTTTTCTGCTTAGTTGAACTCTGATATGGTTTGTTAGGGTAGGTTAGGTTAGTTTGGTTTAAGTTTGGTTTAAGTAAGATTTAGTGTAGCTTAGTAACTGCTTTAGTGTAGCTTCTGATCTTGCCTGCTTTAGTGTAGTTTAAGTAGGATTTGGATGTTGATTTTTGTTTTGAGTTCTCTTGGTTTAAAACCTGTTTTTAGCTTATCTGTTTTCAGAAAAGCTATAGCTTATCTGTTTTTATTTTGAATGAAAAAGAAGTGGGTCATCAGTTTTATAATACCAAGTTGCTAGTTGAATTTCAAGAAGAAAATCAAGAAAAAAAAAATAGATTGTAAAAAATTGGCAGTCCTGTGGTTCGAACCCAGGAAAGTTAGCACACAAACTCAACAACACAACCACTGGACTCTTAATCTCTTTTTAGTTAAACCTTAAACTATTTAATTTAAAACCCTTTGTTTTCTTTTTTCTTTATAAGCTTATTTTAATCGTTTAGCTTATTTTACAGCTTGTTTTCAAAAGCTTTTTCGTTTTTTACATTTTTCTCAACTTTCCAATAATATTAAGTATTTTAGAAAAAAATTTCAGAATTTTCTTTTTCCATTTAGTATTTTTAATCAATTATTTTCTTTTAAATAATTTTTAATTTATAAAAAATTATTAAAAAGTCAAAAAAAATATTTTTCTTTTTTTTAAATTTTCTTTTTATATTTAGGACTTAGAAAAATTATTTTGGTACTCGTAGGATTAATTTTTAAATATTTTGACGTTTTTACTCGTTCGTAGTTTACCGTTCGCGTTTAATAATTTTCGTTTAAAAACCAAAACAAACTCTCGTCTTTTCAAGCACTTTAATTACGAACCGAAAACGATATTCTCAATTTCACGCCTCGCAGGGAGAACGACCCGGGTACACGCTTGCCCGGTTTATTATAACTTGATTTTTGCGTTAAACCGTTCCAAGTTGACTTTTCTTCGTGAGAGGTTGACTTGCGAGTTGTTTCGACCGACTATCATTTTGGCGCCGCTGCCGGGGAGGTGTGTTGCGACAATATCGTCACGGTTTGACGATTAGTGACTTGAAGAACCTTCCTCGTGAAGTTTCGTATATATCTTGTAAATATTTTCTATCCAAAAATCCAAAAAAATTGAAAAATCCAAAAAACCCAAAAATATTCTTCTTAACCTAATGTTCTTGGTGCATGCGCACACGTTCTTCTTCGTCATCGAGTCCCTTACTTGAGCTCGTCGCAATTCCGCGAAGACGTAATCGTAGACGTGCTGCCTCATTAGTCGAACCCGAGATTCGTACTAATCCCGATCCTCCCATTACCGAAATGGCCGAGGATCAACGTACCATGCAAGAGTTACTCCAATGTCCCACCGTGGGATAAGGAGATGCCATTGTTATACCCCTGATTCAAAACACAAACTTTAAACTCGAAACCGGTTTAATACAACTTGTCACGGGAAATCAATTTCACGGTTTTGAGAGGGAGGATCCCCATGCACACATCCGATGGTTTAACCAATTGACATCCATACACCATCATAAGGATGTCCCTCATGACTCTATCAAATTAAGGTTATTCCCATTTTCCCTTGGGGGGGCAGCCCGGATTTGGCTTGAAAAAGAACCCCCTCAATCGATCAATACTTGGGAAGATCTCGTCAAGAAATTCGTGAATTATTTCTTTCCTCCATCCAAAATGACTAATGCCAGGAATGAAATCACAAATTTCAAGCAACGATTTGATGAAAACTTTGGTGAGGCATGGGAACGATTCAAGGATCTCCTACGGAAATGCCCACATCACGGTTTCTCGGAATTACATCAAATCAATACGTTCTACAATGCCTTAACTCAATCAGATCAGGATTCACTCAACGCAGCCGCCGGTGGCAATATTTTGAGTCGAATGCCGAAAGATATCTTAACGATTATCGAAAACAAATCCAAAGTTCCCACTTCACGAAACAAACCGGTTGTTTCGAAAGTGAATTCTTCCACCCCTTCTTCTTCATCGGCCCATCCATCGGAGATGGCCGAGCTTGCCGATGCTATCCGGATGATGATGAAAGAGTTTAAGCTCCAGAATCAGAAACCGGAGCTCGTCAAAGCAGTTACAGAAACTTGTGTTATATGTGGTGGTCCCCATCCTTACTATAATTGTGCAGCTACCGATAGCCAAGTTTACAATGCTATCGTAGCAGCTGCAAACTACAATCAAAATGAAGGATTTCGTCCTCAAAATGCTAGTAACCTAATGGGACCACCCGGTTTTCCACCCGTTCAAAACAACCAAAACCGTTTTCCTCAAACCAATCAAGGTTATCAAAATTACAACCAAAATCGGGGAAACAATTATCAAGCTCCACCGCAACAAGTCTATCAACCTCCTCCTCCCCAAGTTGCACCTTCTCCCGACTTTGCGAGTTATGTGAAAGCAACCGATGCTAGAATACGAACTATGCAAGGTCAAATCAACAATATGAGAGCTGACTTACGGAAGGAGATTGATACGACGATATCTCGACAAACAAACGAGCTTAAGCAAATGATGAATGGATTTCTACAAACGAATCAACCCTCAACCTCGGGAACATCTTCTCTTCCTAGCAACACAATTGCTAACCCGAGGGGTGATATAAAAGCAATCACCACCAGAAGTGGTGTTTCATATGATGGACCCACTGCTCCGACTACCGCTTCTTCTCTTCCTCCCAAGGTAGTCGTCCGTGAGACCGAGGTGACAAAGGACACGGAACTTCCTACTAACAGCGGAAGGACCGAAGACGTCCAACCTCCGGTTGTCCAACCATCTAAACTTAAGGATGTGCTTGAGCCTGAAAAAGCTCCCATAAAAACAACACTTCCTTATCCATCGAGATTGAATGATCAAAAGCTCCGCGAAAAAGCTTCAAATCAAATGGAAAAATTCTTCCAAATCTTTCAAGAATTGCATTTCGATATAAGCTTCGCGGATGCTTTACTTCTGATGCCTAAGTTTGTTTCCACTATCAAGAGTTTATTGAGCAACAAGGAAAAATTAATTGAATTAGCAAAAACTCCGTTAAATGAACACTGCTCAGCGGTTCTCCTAAAAAAGCTTCCGGAGAAGCTTGGAGATCCCGGAAAATTCCTCATTCCATGTGAATTTCCGGGGATGGTTGAATGCTACGCCTTGGCCGATCTTGGTGCAAGCATCAACCTAATGCCGCTCTCCATTTGGAAAAAACTTTCTCTGCCCGATTATACCCCCACTTTCATGACCCTCGAGCTTGCGGACCGGACCATAACCCGTCCACTTGGAATAGCCGAGGATGTCTTTGTCAAGGTTGGGAAATTCCATTTTCCCGCCGATGTTGTGGTGGTTGATTTTGATGCTGACCCCCGGGTTCCTCTAATTCTCGGAAGATCATTTTTGAGGACCGGGCGGGCTTTGATTGACGTGTACGGAGAAGAAATAACTCTAAGAGTTGATGATGAAAAAGTCACATTTCAAATTAATCAGAACTCTAAACCGCTAACCACCAAAAGCAACGTTGCTGTGGTTAATCAAAAATCTGATCCAGTAATTGCTTCCAAAAGAAGTGATTCGGTTCTCTCAAGATTTGCGGTTAAGAGTCTTTCTGAAAAACGTGCTGAGCTTAAGGCTATGAAAATTACACCCGGTTCAAGCAAATGGTTTGCGAGTTGTTCCGCGGATGTAAAGAGTATTCTTGATGATGATGAATCAGATTCGGAGACCACAACGGAAGTGGTGGAAATTGCTAGCTCTAAGAGCACACCACTTGTCCCATCTCCGGAAACGGTTTATCGAATTGAGACTATTAATTCTATACCTCTTACTCCGAATTCTGAACCAAACGTTTCCGAGTCTTCCCATCCTTCTCCTCCGATTGAGGGAAGTGTTATCTCGAGGGAAGAGATCGAGGTGTTCTTTGATGATGCTCCAATTTCACCGGAAATTGTTGAGCCCGATGGTGATCCGGGGGAAGATGTTTCGTTATTAAAAATGAAAGTTGATGAAGAATTTTCCTTTCCCCCAGAAGATGTTAAGGAAAAGCCGTTAGATCCTTTGGAGCTCGAGCTCAAGGATGCTTTTTCCCGAATATGAGAGTTTCATATTTGATGATGAGAGTAGTGGCAATCCCACTTCTCATTCTGATTTCTCTATCCCGGCTTTTGAAGCCTTCTACTTTGATATTGATCATTCGGAGGAGACGAGTAGTGGCAGTACCACTTCTCATGCTCATATCTCTCCTCCCGAATATGATTCATTTCTCTTCGAATTGAATGATCTCTATCACGAGGAGTTCTCCGATGAACTCTCTCTTTTGTTATCTCCTCCAGAATATGATAAATTCTATTTTGATCTGGAGGAAGATACTAGTCTGGGGGGAGGTGTACCTTCTCATGAAGATTTCATCCCGACCCTCCCGCCCGAGATTCTTGACAAAACTTCTGCTGATGATGAAGAGTATTTCATGATAATCATCAAAATCTTTATGCTCTTCATCACATATGCTGTGGCTTCTCCCATCCTTCACTCCTTCGGGAGTGAGGATACCATCTTTGACCCCGGTATTACCATTTCTGGTTCTTCTTTCTAAAAATACCGCGGGTATCTCATCGGAGTGGAACTTTCGTATGCTTCAATGTTTATCCAAACATCTTGAACGAAAGTCCGATGGAGATTTCTTTTTCCACATGCTCCCCCAAGGACAATTAAATTTGGGGTCGAGTCAAGCTACGTGACTCGGTTAACCAAAACAAAGCGCTTCGTGGGAGGCACCCCATGCTTATCCATCTATTTTCTAATAAAGTGACGTGAGGAGGGGTTTCCTCTTCCATTTGTTGTGTTTCGTGGTTTTCTGTGCTGTGTTCAGGATTGCCCGATGATTGAAGACTCTCGTGCTCATGGTTCTGCCTTCTCTCCACTCGAGTTTCATCATTCGTTGCTCATCCGATATCCTTAATCTTATCGTTTTACGTTTATCTTTGGCATAATTAATAAACGGCCTTAGATTTATGTAGGAGAACCCTTACCTTTAAGACATTGAGGACAATGTCTCATTTTAGTCTGGGGGGGTAATCTTTCGATTTGATTTTTGCCTTGCATTTTTGCCGTTTAATCACGCAACCCCGTTTTTCCTCAAAATTTGAAAAAAATCCAAAAAAATGAGAAAAATTTAAAATTTTTTGCAAAAATATAATAAATTTTGACATTTTTGTTGACTTTCCGCTGGTGAGAGTAGGAATAAAATTCTGACTTGATCGGGCGTGTTGAGCCCTAGCTTGTCCCCTTAACCATTTATAATCTATAAGCTTGTGCTAGTCCTTTACACAAGGAGCTATAAAATGCGAATTCTTTTCAAGAGTTTGCAAGTTCCCGTATCGACTTTATATATGCATGGCTTGATTATAAGGCTAAGCATTCGCGGATCTTATTATTTAAGATTTTAAATTTGCGAAGAACGAGAAATGATAGAGTTTACTTAGAAGTTAGATTGCTAAACTTGGAGTAGTTGGTTCTCTTTAGAGCTCATCGAAGTTACTTGTGGCCTTTTACTCCCGCAAAATTGTTTCACAATACATAACTGTAAGAATAATTAAAGATGTTAGGTTTTGCCGATGATTAGTTCTTAGTCTTCTTAAAAGAATTCTTGTTTTGAAAATTGGGTACACATCAAGGTTCCTTGATAAATAAGTTTAATAATAATAAGTTAAGTGCTCTAAGCTATGGATTCGAGATCGGGCCTTGGATCCTTATTTCCGGAAGGCGTTTAGGTCTTGGCTACCCTCTTGCACCGGCCCTTGGACCTCTAGTTCAGGAATTTTGGTGGAGGATCTTCGGTCTAACCACCCTTGGATCCTTCGATGTTCAAAGAATGGTTCTAAGAGTTAGTTATGGAAAAATCAAAGTCAGAATTAAATGCCTTGGGGCCCTCTTTATGCCGAAAAGGTAGGTCTTGGAAATTAAACCTTAGCAGGTCTCGTTAGGCACCAAATGAAAAAACATTATAAAAAAAAATAAAGAAAAAAAAAAAAAAAAAAAATAAAGGAAAAGAAAAATGAGAAGCAAAAGTATTAAATTTACATTTCAAGCAACTTTCTGAGAGAAGTTGAAAATATTGGTCTTCTAGATCTTTTAAATAACAATGACATATAATCATTTCTAAATAAAAATAGGAATTAGGAAAATTGGGAAAAGGTAATTACACAAGTAACTTTCATGGGTAGTGTTGGCATCTAACTTATAAATAGACAATGATTTCGTTTTTACGCTTAGTTTGGGGACTCGTGAAAAATCAGGAACGACGAATTTTATCCGTATGGTCACTTCTTTATGAGTCGTGTTTCCTGCTCATTGATCCTAAAAGTTATCGTGAGATAATGATTGTCAACAAATCCGTCAATTGATTATGATAAAAAAAAATACAAAAATATAATAAAAAGGAAAATCGGGGAGTTTTTAGAACTTAAGATTTCTTAATCTCTTTTGAAAATTTTGCTACTTCTCAAAGTTAGTAAAAAGAGATTGGAAATTTTTGGTTTTAAAAATGTGTTTATATAACATTGCGTGAGGACACGTCAATATCTTAGTCTGGGGGAATTTTGGTATGTGCTTAAACACATACTTTTATTTGACCAAAACTGGACCCAAATAGACCAAAAACTAACCATAAATGCCAAAGATATTGTGTTTTTGTGTTTGTTTCTATGCAGGTACGGATATCTTGAAAAAGGGACAAAATCAAGCAAAATCCGAGAAAATGAGCACGAGACGTGGAAAAGATATTTATAGAGCCGAAGCCGGGAAAATTTCGTCAAAGATATTTTTTTTTTGAAGAATGGCCCTTGGATTATTTAATATTGGCAAAATTGGTCTGTCGATGAAATTTGAAGACTGGGCAGAAATGGTCCTTGAGGTTTCATAAATTACACCTATGGTCCTTGTGTTTAACTAAATTATTTATCCTAAACTCTAAAAATACAACCGGATCAAACATTTACCTTAAACCTCCTAAGTCCTAACCCAAACGAACCCAATCCCCAAGCCCATCCTACCAACAAACCCGACCCACCCTCCTATAACTAAACACTCGGTCAAATTCCCAAATCAAATGGTCAAAATCCCTAATTCACTAACTCCTTCATCTTCTTCCCTAAATCACCGCCCAAATTAAACCATAACCTTTGCTAATCCCACCTCTCACCACCTCACCACTACCAGCCAAACCCTTCAGGTGGGTTTGCTCTTGGTCCCCTCCCCTCCACCTCATCAATCCGAGGGCTACCAAAGAAGATCAACGGTTCAAGATTAAAGAAGTGGTGAGCACGTATGATCCAAGGGCCATTAAAGAAGCACAACAACCGCAAGAGGGAACACTCTCACACAACAAGCACACTCGATTCTAGGGTTTTTATTTTTTTTAGTATAAATATCGAGTAGCAGCCGAGTTTTTTCTTTTTTTTTCTAGGTTTTAGCTAGTAGTTTAAGGTAATTTGTAATTTTTATTTCGGTTGTAACTTTACTTTTTATTTTAATATAAGTCGATTTTAATTGTTTAGCTTACTGCTTTATTTCTGCTTATTCAATTCGTGTTACTGCTTATGTTGATAAGTTAGTTTAAGCTTGAAAAAAAGAAAAAAAAAAAATAAGCAACCGGATATGGTTTAAGTTGTTCTTAGTATAAGTTGTTCTTGTTGTTGCTGCTTATTTTATATGGTTTGTGAAAAAAAAAAATAATAATAATAAGTTGTTCTTAGTATAAGTTGTTCTTAGTTAGACTCTGATATTAAGTAATTTTTTTAGCTTATTTTTTTTCTGCTTAGTTGAACTCTGATATGGTTTGTTAGGGTAGGTTAGGTTAGTTTAGTTTAAGTTTGGTTTAAGTAAGATTTAGTGTAGCTTAGTAACTGCTTTAGTGTAGCTTCTGATCTTGCCTGCTTTAGTGTAGTTTAAGTAGGATTTGGATGTTGATTTTTGTTTTGAGTTCTCTTGGTTTAAAACCTGTTTTTAGCTTATCTGTTTTCAGAAAAGCTATAGCTTATCTGTTTTTATTTTGAATGAAAAAGAAGTGGGTCATCAGTTTTATAATACCAAGTTGCTAGTTGAATTTCAAGAAGAAAATCAAGAAAAAAAAAATAGATTGTAAAAAATTGGCAGTCCTGGGGTTCGAACCCAGGACAGTTAGCACACAAACTCAACAACACAACCACTGGACTCTTAATCTCTTTTTAGTTAAACCTTAAACTATTTAATTTAAAACCCTTTTGTTTTCTTTTTTCTTTATAAGCTTATTTTAATCGTTTAGCTTATTTTACAGCTTGTTTTCAAAAGCTTTTTCGTTTTTTACATTTTTCTCAACTTTCCAATAGTATTAAGTATTTTAGAAAAAAAATTCAGAATTTTCTTTTTCCATT
Source organism: Artemisia tridentata subsp. tridentata (assembly GCA_021014915.2). Classification (NCBI taxonomy): domain Eukaryota; kingdom Viridiplantae; phylum Streptophyta; class Magnoliopsida; order Asterales; family Asteraceae; genus Artemisia; species Artemisia tridentata. Next base: position 174,135,773 of record CP139502.1, on the reverse strand, counting down.
TAGTATTTTTAATCAATTATTTTCTTTTAAATAGTTTTTAATTTATAAAAAATTATTAAAAAGTCAAAAAAAATATTTTTCTTTTTTTTTTTTTAATTTTCTTTTTATATTTAGGACTTAGAAAAATTATTTTGGTACTCGTAGGATTAATTTTTAAATATTTTGACGTTTTTACTCGTTCGTAGTTTACCGTTCGCGTTTAATAATTTTCGTTTAAAAACCAAAACAAACTCTCGTCTTTTCAAGCACTTTAATTACGAACCGAAAACGATATTCTCAATTTCACGCCTCGTTGGGACCTCGACCCGGGTATTCACTTATCCGGTTTATTATAACTTGATTTTTGCGTTGAACCGTTCCTCGTTGACTTTTCTTTGTGAGAGGTTGACTTGTGAATATTTCGACGATAATCAACAAGCAACACACACTTCAGGATCCTCAAAAACCTTTGAAGGTAATCCTCTGACAAAGTTCCCTTTCACCAACTTGTTGATAGCCTTGTAGTTCAAATGGACAAGCCTTCTGTGCCATAATTTGGATTCATCAATAGTGGCTTTGGCAAACAGACAAGTTAAATCTCTTTTGGGAATAATGTTCTTTATGTCCACACTGTATATGTTGTCATTTCTAGGGACTTTAAGAAGTACTAATTTATCATCAGGTATCTTATAGTCGGGAGATAAGACAAGACATTCTGTGTCTGTAAAAAGAAAAAAATTCTTTCTGTCACACATTTGTGAGACACTAAAAAGATTGAACTTTAGTCCATTCACTAAATACACTTTCTCAAAATCCAATTTTCCAGTTCTGATGATGCCTTTACCAACAATTTTACCTCCTTTAGGATCATTCCCAAAGGCAACATATCCACCATCCAAAGCTTCAAAATTTTCCAAATTGCTCTGGTCTCCAGTCATATGTGAAGAGCATCCACTATCAAAAATGCATTTATCCTTTAGCTCCTTTTGTAGATTGCCCTGCACAAAAAGTAAGAGAATTAGTTTCTCTTTGGGACCCAAGCCATTACTGACTTGGATCTGCCTCGTGCATCAAAGTAGTCAAATTTCTTCAACTGCATTGGTGCACTGCTGTGTCTGAGAATATGATCTATAACTTTAACCTTAGGTTTCCAGACCCAGCAAGCTGAGGCCTTAACAGCATAAAAATGATTGCCCACAACAGTATCAGTAACAACTTTAGGCAAAACAGCAGAGTCTGCCTTAACAGCAGAATTTGCCTTAACAGCAGAATCAACTATGTCCTTCTTTATGGGCCCTTTTGGTGCAATAGGAGAGATAACTCTAGAAGTACCATCTCTCATCAAAACTTCCTTGGGAACCATGTTTCTTTTGGGATGTGGGTGAGTCTTTCTAGCAAAGTTTCTATGGTTCACCCTTGTGTACTGGTTCCAAACTGGTTTCTGATAGTAGTAGCACTCATCTTGCAGATGTTCAAAACTACCACAACCATAACATGCCTTTTTAAGTAATTGAAAATCAGTACCTAATCTTTGTGAAACTAGGTTATTCCAATTTCTCTGGTTTCCTCTAGGCAAGTTATTGGTTTTCTTAGGATATGCTCTAGGTGTGTTTTCATACTCAGCCATCTTCTTAGAGATACCTTTACCTAACTTAGGCTTAATAAACTCAACCTTTTTAGCCTTAGGTGCTTTTGATTCAACAACAGCAGGAATTTCTTCCTTTTTGTTCTTAGGGGTTGAATCAGATTCTACAACTTCATCATCACTGTCAGACTCCCAATCTTCAATAAGGGGTGCATCAGACCACTTTTTCTCAACCTTAGGTGACTCTACTTTGGTTACAGTAGTTTCACCTACAGGTTTGGCCTCAGACTCAGGTATAAAAGACAATGTCCTAGTAGGAGGGGCATTGGCACTAAGTTTCTTAGGGTGAGCAACAGCATTATATCCTAGACCACTTCCTGAATCTGCAAAGTGTCTTCCTATTGGTTTACTGAGAATGTCAGTGGCAAATTGTTGTTTTTCCACCCTAACAATATGTTTTTCAGTCTCACTTATAGCTGAATCTTTAGCCTGTTCAGCCTCTTCTACTTTTTCCATAAGAACCTTAATCTCACAATCTTTCTTAATAAGTTTTCATTTCTAGAATAGTGATCTCATCAAGGTATTCAATTTCAGCCTTTTTATAAAATTCAAGTTTCTCTTCTAAATTCTTTAAACCATATTCATAACTAAGATTGTCTAGCTTAAGTGTTTCATTCTCCATTTTAAGGTTTCCATTGCTAGACTTAAGTATTTCAATTGTATCAGAACATGATTTAAAAGAACAAGATGATTCATTGGATACCTCAGAGTCTGATCCAGAGGAGGAGTAGGCCATGAGAGCAAAATGTTGTACTTGAGGTTCCTCTTCAGCTATCAATGCACAATTTGGACCATCTTCAGCATGATCACTCCAGTCATATTCTCCTAACCCATCACATGACACCATAGCAGTATTAGGATTTGGCTCTTCATCAGCAGACTTCTTGACATTCTCATTGTTCCTTTTTGGTGCTCTGCACTCTCTAGCAAAGTGTCCCTTCTTATGACAGTTGAAACATTCAGCCTTTGATTTGTCAAATCCCACATTCTTGTTCCTTCTGAACTTCATCTCTTTACCAGTTCTTTTAAGAAACCTTCTTGCCCTCATAGTTAGCATTGCAAACTGCCATTGCATATCAATCTCTTCAACATCATCAAGATCAAGTTCATCCAGATCTTGAGGCATAACTGAAGTACTTGTAGTAAGTTCAGCCAAATAAGCACAAATGGCAGCATCACTGATGGTGTTGGTGTTGGTAGAGTCAGCAGCAGAGACATGTGAACTAGCAGCAGGAACAAAAGTACCAGCAGCAGAGTGCTGTTCTTGATGACTACCAGAATTCTTGTTGCTTGAGGAAACAAAAGCAAGATTGTTTGTGGTAGAAGATGAACTTGACAATCCTTTAACTTCAGATTCATACACTTTCAAGTTGTTATACAGATCATCCAACGTCATCTTCTCAAAATCTTCCTTGTGCCTCCAAATCACTGTGTGAGTGTTCCATTCAGAAGATAGACTTCTCAGAAATTTTAGATTGATATCTTCTTGAGGTACTTCAATCTTCAAAAGAGCCATCTGACTGGTCAACTTATGAAGTCGATCATAAGTTCCCTCAATATTCTCAGAACTCAAAGCAGTAAAAGTTTCAAACTGGTGCTTCAGTAGATTCTTTCTTGATTTCTTAGTAGCTTCATTCCCACCAAAGCGAAGTTCAATAGCTTCCCACAAATCCTTAGCAGACTCAATATGGTTAAAGCTCAGTTGATAATCATTAGGTATTCCCATCATGAGAATACTGTGAGCCTTGACCTCCAATCTTCTCTGTGCTTTCTCCTCACTTGTCTTGAGAGTCAAGACTGATCCAGTAGCAGTCTTGGCTGGTTGACTGTCGCCATATAGAACAACTTCCCAAAGTGAGTAATCAACCGTTCTCATGTATTGTTGAATTCTCATCTTCCAGATCTCGTATTCTCCAGCCTTGAGCATGGGGACTCTTGATGCAGTAACCATGTGTGTAGAATCGGAATCCATTGCTTACTTTGATGATTAGCAGATCT